>JAVQJL010018130.1:0-25786 GCA_036024295.1 Nannoperca obscura | reverse complement strand
CCCCTCACCACACAAAAAACCCAACACGCGCAGCTCTGGGAAACCCGTGTCTAACATAATCCGACTCCTCAGAAACCTAAACTCCCCCACTTCTCTCAAATGACTTGAATAAATGTTCGGGAGAGGCAGTGATTCCTCTTACCTGGTCAGTTGTAGGACCCGAGGTGACAGCTGGAGTTCAGAGGAGAGGGATGTTGAACTGGATGACTGACTGGATGACTGACTGGATGACTGACGGACTGAACGCTTCACGCGCTTTATCATAACCGCCCAGCTCGCAGTCGGACCTAGATTCCCTCACGAGCTGCCGCTTCCTCTGTTTAAACAAAAAAACCTTTCAAACGCTCTCGCCAGACGAAGGCGGCGGTGCGCTTTGTTCTGTGGTATTTCCAGATGAAGAAAAAGGTAATGAAATCTTATAAAAATTACTCGGGATACTTCGACATGTCCCGAAGCCGTATGTCTCCCTCATCTGGCCGCTGGTGTGTAAGTGTAACAGACTGGCGCCGTGCGTAAAATGTGCACTGCCGTCTTCAGGACGCAGACCTCCCCCGTCCTTCTGAGATGCACGCACGTGGAAGTGTTGTGTGGTGTTTTGCATGTCACATTTGGTAAAGGTGATTACCTGCTAGAGGAGTGATTTTATATTCTTTAAAAACTTTGTCAAAGCGTGATGGATTCGCCTGTACCGGCGGCTTGATCTTTAAACGCGCTCTCTTTATAGACATAAACATCATGCAGGTTTTCCCACAGGCTGGTCCTGTGTGTTGTGTTAACATCTATGTATTGCAGCAGCTGCTTCTCGCTTTACGTGCCCAGACTGTTTGTTGGCAGTACTGTATAAAGAAAGAGAGGATGACTAAACCGAGTGTGTGCGTCAGCATTTCACTTGGTAAATGGCTCTGTTAAGGAAGCTTAACTGGATGCTTGTAACACCCATCACATTTCTACACTCCTGACCTTCACTGGGGATTTTTCTCCAATAAAGTGAGGAAGAGTGTGTTACAAACACATTCCTCAAAAAAAAAAAAATCCTAGACAATATGATAATCAGAAGTTTAGAAATAAAGCCAAAAAACAACAACAAAGACACCAACACAGCAACAGGTCCATGTTGTGACGTAGACTTGCTGTAGTTTCCATACAGGTGCTTAATGTTATGCTTTATTCAGTGTTCTTCTTGTATTGGAAGTGAAAGCACAGTTTTTAAGCAGTCCCCCTATATCTAAAGGTAGTCGTATAATGTATAAAGTGGAATCTAATGGTTATTTCATGGTTTTCTCAATCAATCAATGAATTGTTTGGTCAGAAAATAAAGAAAGCCCATCACAAATTCCCAGAGTTTCCAATATGATGTATTCAGATAGCGTGTTTCCTCTGACCAAAAATCCAAGACAAGACAAGTAAAGGCAGCAAAGCATCTCATTTGAGAACTTGAAACCAGACAATGTTTAACATGTTTGCTTATAAAATTTAAATGATTAGTTATTATCAAAAAGCATTGCTGATTTATTTTCTGTCGATTGGCTAATAGACTGACTGTTTCAACTCTAATAATGATTTTTTTAATATAGTTGTTGTCCAAACGTCTATGTGATTTTTTTGATGAATATTGAGTTTTTTTATTTTGCCAAAGACACACTAAACATAAGAAAATAAGAATGAGCAAAAATAAAATCATTGAACTCTGAATGACTTCAGCAGCGTGAGGAGGAAAGTGTCAAGAAGCTGCAGAGCTGTGACCTCGCTGTGGATCACTTCAACATTTGTTTCTCTCCCGTGATTTCCACCTGAGGTTCATTAGCAGAATAAGCAGCGAACAAAAAACAAAAAAAACAAAATGGTTCCTCTTATAGGCTGAGTGTAAACGGTGTAGTTACGAGACACTTAGTGGCTGGATCTTTAATATCGTATGTTCAAATAGCAGTGAAGCAGGTATGCTGGCTGCTGTTTAATCCGTTCCTCTGACATTTAGAGCTAAGTGCAACTCTTCCTCTCCCCCTCTCAGACCCGAGCACCTGTCTGGAAAACAATACCTGCTTGAATCCTTCATCACACAACTCTTGAAATCCCTCTTAATCCCTGAAATGTAGATCTCGTGTGCGTTCTCAGAACATTACATAGTTTGTATGCTAGATTTCTTTTTGTAGTGTAGTTATACTATGTTCCATATACCTTCACAGCTTAACCTACATAAGTCCATTGATCCATGTCTCACCAACACAACGCTAGCATGTTAAGCATTGCCTAATCTGTCTCATGCTACCTGGATTTTCATATTGGAGAAATAATCCTGATGAAGGGGAGAGGGGGGGGGGGGGGGCAGAGTCACCGCAGGACCTGTTTAAAAGCTTCTTATCAGAGGCCTGCACTCCCACCATTTCACTAAAAGGGGAGTGATAGCCTTTCAACTCACAAGCCGCAGCTTTAATTAAAGCTGCTTGTGGTGGAGATGAAGTACAGTGGTGTGTATGAGTTGCCACGCTAAAAATCTAAATTACATCGAACAATATAGCTCAGTCCAGAGTTCACTATTACAGAAGAAACAAGGTCTTCCTCTGGTTCTAAACATATTAATCTGGGCTGAAAATGATTTTTTGTAAGCAACTCCAAACATTCAGAGACCATACCAAACTGTCAGTGGCCAGATGAAAAATAACTGGTAGTTAAACTATTTAAATGTAGAAATATAAACCACCCAAGTCAGCTTTGAAGGAATTATAAAACTTGTCACTATGAGTTGTGTGGCAGTTCCACCCGACATCCTTCCTCTAAACTTCTCAGATGGTGTTTTTTAAACTTTGATGCGCAAAGAGGTACAGCTGTCCAAAATTACATGAACAAAGCAAAGATTAGAGAAAAATACAAATTTACCTCGCAGAACTTTTTCTGTTTTTTTTTCATTTTCCCCCATGAATCATCTCACGACCACTCAGATTTACCTTGTGACCCTTTGGAGGGGGCTGACCCCTAGGTTGGGAAACACTGGACTGGACTCAGATAAATTTAAAAAAGTTAAAACCTGCTCCACCTTGACCAGCAAGGTCATACTGTTTAAGTAAAACAGTCAAGTTCCACCTAAACATGGATGCACATGTATTAACAATATGATTATGTATTAGTCACACAAGTACCTTTGAAGTACATTTTGCTGCTATTACTTCTGTACTTTTATTAAAGTATTATCTTGAATTCAGAACTTTTCCCTGTAATGGAGTATTTAAATATTGTTGTGCTGGTTCCTCTACTTAGGTAAAGAATCTGAATATGTCCTTAACCACAGTACTTAACACTTTCCCCAACATTTAAAATGTTTAAGAAAATTCTGATCACAAAGTATCTTGTGATGTTCAGTTAGTTGCATCTGAAATCTCTTCCTCACAATTGAAATGCAGAAGGGATACCATACTTTTGCAATATTGACTGGCACTCTTCTTAGTAGAAATGAAAGATTTATTGTCATGTTTGCCGGTAGTGTTGCATTTTAAGGGTGTTGCTGCACTGCTGTCTAGGTGCTCAAATTTGTGTTTCACCTCAGTCGGTGTTGTCATGGCAGTTTTATCTCCTATGCTTTTCCTGAGCTCCATGAACCATGAACCCGACTTCAAACTCTAAATCAGACTTTCTTCTGGTCCTCAGCAGTTCAGGTTTGTTTTTGGGCCTGTGCTAAATTTGATTTGTTGTCAGAGTGGTTGGCTTGAAAATTCCCCCTCTCTCATCAAGGCTGTCGTACTTTTATTAACTGGAAATGGTATTTTGCATTAACTTTGCTTTGCAGCTTTGATAAAATGTTATTGCTCGCTTACAAAGTTTGGCTGCATAGATGGTGCTTTACTTAGCTCTTCAGATTTTAACACACAACAGGAAGTTCACAAGGGGTGAAGCGATTTACAGAGCAAAACTATTAACACTAGGTACCAGGAGCAAAAATGTGTGACAATGCAGAGTAATGGTGTGTAATAGTAACAATTATTTGAGAAAATCGTTCTAAACTGTTTCTAAGATATTCAGATACAGAATGAAGGACTGTCCGCAGAACATAAATTAAATATAGATCCACTCAGAACAAGAAAATAACAACACTTGTAATCAAAATCATTTATTTTCCTTTTAGTTTCCACCAATATTCTTTTTTTTTTGTCTTTACATAAAGCTTGTCACAAAGGAATACATACATTCATTAGGTAGGTCAAGAAAAAGGTAAAATGAGAGCTAGCGGGCACCCGATACTGTTTAGCGATCAATACTTTTAAAAAGAAACAAGGCAACTCATCCTAAGTGGCAAAGCTTAGAATCTTAACTGACAACAGTGTGGATCAACAGAAAAGCAGATGACAGGTAAACATGTGGCAGACAGCAATCGGTTTAAACAAACCCCAAAGAATTATTAAGTGTCATTTATTCTGTAGGAGTAGATAATCAAACGAGACTGCAGTTACTACTATTTGAAGTGATTTATAAAGCAGCGGTACACACAAGGCAGACTTGTCAACATTGCTACTGTGCTTTATCCTACTGAACAGTCACACTCTGTGACAGAAACCCTGTACGGTTACAAGTGAAAGAAAGGAGAGGATGGTCTACAGTCTGTCTAGTTCATCAGTTGTAAAAAAAGAAAGAAAGGCATTAAAAAAAAAAGAAAAAGTTACAGTGACATATGGATATTTGAGCATTAACAATCACTTCTGCTGCAACCTGGCAGCTTTAAACTTGGACACCCTTTTTGGGGCTTGCTGGGGCGGGGCCACATCAGGCGCCACCTCCTCCTGTTTCCTCTCCAGTATGGTCGGCAGAACAGGTGGAGCGATGGTCAGATGGGGGACAGCTGAAGGCATCGGGTCCTTTTCTACCACTGTGCCTGAAAACGCCTGGAGGAGAGAGAGAGAGAGAGAGAGAGAGAGAGAGAGAGAGAGAGAGAGAGAAATAAGACTAAAGAAACAGGTGTTAACTTGGTATTCCATGACTGATCACTTTCATCTCACTGAAACTGAGCGTAGGGGGAAAGGTTTAGGGTCACAAAAGAGTTTATAATGTTTCCATGCTGTGTTTTCTTGTTCATACTGCCTCTTGTGATTAACATTTAATGACTGTTTCGACCACATGCAGCTCCCATTTTAGCTTAAAGAGGCTTCGGTGGGAGTTTTGTTATGTTCTCATTAAGGGATCGGAGGCTCAAAGGTGTAATTTTCATAAACCGTTTCATAATAAAAGGTATATTGCAGATTCCTTCACACTGTAATTGAGATTAAAGACTATGCAGTGAGAAGTAAAACCAGCCAACCATATGTCGTTTACCTCAAATCGTCTGGCGGGGTGCAGCGGGACCACTGTGGGACTGTCTTCCTCCGTAATTCCGTCACTGGTGTCGCTGTGCGTCGCCTCGTCGTGGCTGAAGCTGCGTCCGACCATCCGGCGCTCTTCGAAGTCAGCCGCGCTGCTCTCGCTCGTGTCACTGCACACGCTGTTCTCTCGGCTGCGTGACTTCAGGATGGACTTCCTGGGGATGAGTTCTCCGTTCTTCACATCCACAAACAACCTGACAAAAACAACAGACCAGTTTCACCAGTCAGAGGAGAGGAGCCTATTTATATATCTATCTACTGTTTTTTTTAAATAAATTATCTAAATTTTGTGGGTAAGAGATTCATCATGTCAATAATTCAATAAATGTGCTTTACCGTGTCGTTTTTTTACCTGTAAATGTCGGCTGGTGTTGTGATTTTGTAAAGTTCGTGATGGGAGTGTCCATTATTGTGGGCGTTTTTCTTTTTCCTTTTTGAGTGCTCCTTCTGCTCTTTCCTTTCACTGAACTTCAACATGGTGTTTTTTCCTGTGTTTATCCTCACCTGAAGCAAAAGACAAAACAGGGTAAAGTGAAAGTCGCTAAAACTGAATTTTACTGTGGGATTTGAAAGTCATTAATTCCTCTGACCTTCTTGGGTTCGACAGTGTGAGAGAAAAAGATGGTAGGCAAACAGCTGCCTTCCTCGTCGTCTTCTTCCTCCTGCCTGTGTACGCTGGGTGGCGTTTTACTGTGGGGACCGGAGGTCCAGCTGGGCTTCAGACTCAGTCCATTTACTGCAGGTGCAGCATCTCTCTCCTTCTCCTCTTCTGAGGAGGAGGATGTGTCCTCACTGTTCATGTCTGCATTATAAGATAATCTGGAGAAAAACATTTCCGCGAGATGTTTTCAATGTGCCACAGGTTAGAAAACGTGCAATTATTCCTACTGCTAAGAAAACACCTTCGTTGTGTTCGTGTACCTGTCCTGCTTGTCCTGTAGCTCCTCCAGTTTCTCAAGTTCATCCAATCGAGCCCACAGCTCCTCCTCAGTCACGACGCCTTTTCGGCTCCCTCTGTCTCTGCCCTCTCCTTCATTCTCCTCTTTTAGATCCAACCCGCTGTCCAACTTGGGCTTAGAGTTAGGTTTGTGAGCTATTCTTTGCTTTCCTGTAAAAGCCGACAGGGTGGGAAAGAAGAAAGAAACTCCTGAACCTTTTTTTTTGCCTAAATGTCAATCTGAGTTTGGTGTAGAATGAAAATGGGTTAAAGGATTTCTTTGCTTTCTCATAAGCCAAGATGTACAAGCAAAATAAGAGCAGAAGAAAGGCTGACAAAGATACCTTTGGTGACAGCAGCATCAATATTTCCGGCATCTTCTCTAATGTCAACATAGTCCCCTTTGCTCTAAAGAAGAAGAAAAGTCAATACATCTGTCCCCATTTATGCCTTACGCAATATCGTATCTGCGAGACAACTTGTAGTCATGCGACATACATCTGAGATGGTTTCCAAATCCTTTGCAAACCCAAGTCTGGCTTCAAAGTCTTTCATCGTCTTTGACAGATCATCTAGTTCGCTCTTCACATCTGCGGAAAACAGGTGCATTATCATTAAAATGTGCATTCAGAGAGTCGGAGGCAGACTGAGAAAACCCAGTATGCAAAAACTGGCTGCAGGCCGACAAGAGATTTCAATAAGACACTGCATAGAACAATGACAACCGGCTGCTAAAGAGTTAAAAATCCTGAACAAGTTGGGGGGAAAAAAATTGAAAAATGATGACACAAACAGTTCATAATATCTTCTGCCCTGAATACTACTCCGGATCATTAAATCTTGACAACAATTAAGCCCTTTTACTAATAGCAGCACAGGGCCCTTGTTTCCATGGCGATTGGGAGCCCCTCCAGTCAGTGCATCAACTGGAAGTGAGGAAAGGTCAAACACAGAAGGCATGACAACTCAGCCACTGTCTGACACATTTCAGCTAGCTATGTTTGTATTACAGCACTTAGCTCTGTAATAGCGGGGTGGGCAGGGTCAGGAGACAGGGGGAGGGGGGAGGGGGCAGACGGCTGCGGATGGGCTGTGGCAGCACATTTCTGCTTCACTAAACACTCTAATAATGTTCACATCAGAGATCGTTACTTGGGCCCATTTGACTTGATATGAGATTTTCAGCCCTAGAATGAGCAGCAGGGAAAACACAGGCAAACACAAGTGTGGCTACGCATAACTCGTATCCCAACAAACACATTGTCTTTCCTCGCCAAAGATTTCTTGTGCTCGATCATACAATACGGTTGCATTTACATGTTTTATTGACCGCAGCAGAGACAACTTACAACAGAGGCAGTGACAACGGTGACCCGTCACGTGAACGTAAGAGCAGCGCAGCAAATGAGGGCTGCAAATGAGTCTTGCAGCTTGCAAACCTTTAACCACATGTGAAATAAAGTACACCGGGCATGTCAAAAATCATGCACGTGGCAACATTTCAGTGCAATTGTTAAAAGCAGCATTAAAATTCACTAAAACATATATCTGAAATACTCTACGAGTATCTGAAAAGTTTCTCCCAGAATGGTATTGCAAATAATGGTTTATCTAAAAGTAAGTTTGTCACTTCAGACTTCAGCCATCAAGACTTGATGCAGCAACACCCTCTGCTGGATGAAGAAGTGCAGTGTTGACTGATTAGACATTAAAAACCACACAATGCCCAACAAACAGTCCTTTCGAAAACAGACTCACATTTCATCCTGTGATCGACAATCTTCTGAGCCTGCTTGGCAGAGCACTTGGCGAACCAGTTGTCACCGAGCAACGCCGTGACCTCGTTGGTGTGCACCAGCTTCCCAGGCATGAAGGCCAAGGGGCCAAACGGCACCTGTATATAGCACAGTGAGAAAAAGAGCCGAACGAAAAGAAACCGTTGAGATAAAGCAGGTGGCGCGATGTGGACATGAAAGTAGGATAAAAGAAGAAATAAAACTTTCAGTGACAGCAGTAACAAATATATATATTTTAGGGTCAGTTTCTGCAAAGTTAAAAATATCAAGTGCTGATAAACCTGCCATTTGCAATAGGAATTCATTTTAATGCACAAGTTGTGTGACTGCATGTGTGTGTGTGTTAAACAAGGTAAGCCCTCACCATGATGTCATAAGACAGTTGATCTGGAAGAGTTTGAAGGCGGTCATTCAGGGCTACATAGTCACCTGACACCTTCTTCCTGCAAAAGCATGGATTTACAATCATGTTGGGTCAACGGTTAAAATAGACGTTTGTTTTTTTTCATTTGAAGTCATGGCTCTCCTCTGAAACCATTGTTGTCCAAGTTGGTTTGTTTGGTTTATTTTGGGACGTTAAACAGAACAATAGGAAACAAACGATGGAGTATTGCGGAAGTGTCTGCTTCCCTGTCAGGGGGGCGAGGGGATGCTTGGTGTAACCCAGGTGGCCTCACAGTGTCGCGGTTATTCATATGTATCTATTTGCAGCTGTGCAACGCAAAACTTCAGAGAAAATTGTGACAACAAGAGTATCAGAGACAGCAGCTAACACTACAATCTAAAAAGCACAATATGTACAGTTACCCTAAATGTTTAAAAAAAGCCTTTCACGTTTTTTTTTTTTTTGAGATTGCCTACTTTCCCCTGTGAAGTCACAATGCCAGTTTGTATAGTTTGTAAATGTCACACATCTAGGAAGTTATAATGTAAAAGCCGTTTGCAACATAAACAAAATGTGTTGTAGCCACATTGTAGCAATGTGCTTTCAAAAGCTCTAATTATTGACTTTATCGTATAGATTTTCCTCACTGGCTGCTCTGCTGTGATGTGCTGAAATAGTCTATCGTTCTTTGTAAAGTCAAACCTCTAGCAAGGCTTCATAAGATTAAAATTCAAGCACTTTAAAAAGGTACCTAAATCAAAAATGTCCAGACTCTCAAAGCCTCTATCATCACATGACATAAACTGAAACTATAAATGCCCAGAGACAAGAAACAAATGTGATGACGAGATCATTTAATTTCAAATATTAAAAGATTTTGGTGGGTGACTGTGTAGATGACACATCAGATAATGTTGGAAAGCAACATTGAAAACACATCTAATTAAGCATTTTCCAAATGTTCAGGACTTTGTATACGCTGATATACGTAAGCTTTTAATTTGATAGACATTTTAATATGGTTGTTGACTGAAAGTTATTGTATGATGCTTAAACAAACATGAAACAAAGAGTGAGAATGTCCGACATTTTTATCATGAAAAATAAACTTTTCCACCGGTTTCAACCACTCTGTTTGAGTACGTGTGCTCGACCCTGTCTGGCCTCACAGCACTCGAAGTCACAAAATACCACCGCTTAAATACCTCGTATTAAGGGACCTACTAGTTTGAAGCTGGGCAGACCTATGTTGGGAATTACGTGAGGTCACAGGACTTGATGTACCAATAAGAATATTAAAAGAGCGCTGTGTCTGGACAGGAGAGTCACAGAGGTGTCAAGCACATCTTTAGACGCCCACACAGTTCAGAGAAAAGCTCTAACCAGCCAATAAATCAAATCACCTGTGCTGGTTCTACTACTACTAACTGTATTTGTAATCAATACTACTAAGGATATGGAAGGTAACCCACTGCTTGCAAATCCATAAAAATGAATTTACGGTAGTGAAGTTCCACCGTAGTAAAACCCTACACCGCTCACACAGGTGTTTCCACTTAATCTGCCTGATTAGAACTCTTCTGCACTGTTCGTGACTGACGTCTCCCCTCGCTCTCCTGACAGCTCTGCTTGGGGCGGGACAAATAACATGTCGCTGTAGGAAAGGCGCAGGTGAAAATAATATAAATCACTAATGGCTGAATTCCATTTAGGTGCTTCGGTTTCAGGGGTCCTCGCGTCGCGCATGCTTACTCGCCGTCACTCTGGCTTATTAGGACACTTGAATATAACCATTGTTAATGTTATCAGTAACACCTGTGCTTTTCCTACTATGACCAGCTCATACCACTTGAACCTGAGCCATGGTCTAATGGAGGGGAAGAGAATGGAATACAACTTTATTGTCCACAAAAGGTGGGAGACTGTCTTTGGCTCATCTGGCAGATCATTAAACAATCTGACAAAATAACTGTAAGCCACTGTGTGAGTGTGCAGGGCCTTCAAGGTTGCCTGTGTACTGAAAACGCCTCTTCTTGCTACTGCAACTGTGTTTGGGAATCAGGAATAAACTGGCTAATTACGGCATACTTGAAACAAATGCCTCTGATTGGTCAGTAAGTGTCTAATTTGTTGATTTTGACCAGAGCTGGCGCTCTAAATGCAAAGCATCAATATTGCACTGAATCATGCTTGATTATTTGTGGAAGCCAAACTGAAGATTATTATTCTAAAACAAAGTATGCAGTTCGAACGTGGAGCTGTACTATGTCTCAACTCCAATTTGGTTGTATTGGTAGAAATGGATCACTCTGAGACAAGTAAATGCAGAGCTGTAAAATCTTGGCTTTGGCTTACCAGGAGTAAGCACGAGTTATGCAGGATAGAACGCTAAGTCAACTATAAGAATAATACTGAGCCTTTGCTTTGCTGCTTTGTGTGACATTAAGATACTAAACTGTGTAAGCAAAAAAAACTAAAAGCTGCCATCACTGTTCAACTGTTGAAATAGTACATGCTTACCAGTGCTGAATCCGACTTTCACAGTCTTTCACCACCTGTTTTTAGGACAAATTATTTAAATATGAATCATGTTGAAAATCTATGCAACTTACAGTCTTGTGTCAAGGACTTAATAGCCTAAAGGAGTTATGGTAAAGTGGCAACTTTGATTATTGCCACGAGCAAATTCTCAATTCATTAACATTTTTGATCAGTGCTTTAATTTAACTGGTACTGCAAAAACTAAGCAAACACACAAATTATACATATTATTCCATCACACAGAGGGAAACAAACAAAATACCCAACCAGATCAAGGAGGTTGGGCAGGAGAGGAAGACAAACACAGCTGTCAAAACGACATCCAAATGGTTAGTGAGATACACTTTACACTTTGTAAACCAACGGTTTCCTAGATTTGTTGCAGTCTCCATGAACACAGTGAGAAATACTAGGATAGTTTAACCTTAAAAACATTTGAATATTGGACAGTAAAACGATGTGCTAGTAGAAAGCCTAGTCTGATTACACTTTCAACTTTCTCTTTATGCAGATTAAACCGATTACACAGTACAGAAGTGAAACTTCTCGGACTTCCTGGCTGAATATCTAGATTTACCAACCGTTAGCTAGCTGATCAGCAACTCATACTGACGTTAAAAGTCAGTTTCTCGAAGTCTTGGAGGGGCAACAAATCCGAGAAGCCAACAAGTAAAACTATCGAGCACAGAAGTGCAAAGAAACGAAACACAAGCAGGCACGCTGAACATGAGTGGTTGCAGGCAAGGAAGCTTCTCGAAAACAGACAGTCAAAACAACATGCTAATGTGACATATGCGTTAGTACAATGTGTACATACGTCTAACGCAATTTTTTATGTAAAAAAACACTTAAACAGACCCACTCGTGGTTCAAAGACCCTTGCAGGTACACCGCGTGGCCAGTAGCTGACTGTGGTTTGGCTAACGGTGGACGCTAGTTACTAGCCAGCAAAATATTTCGTGTCAACTGCTTCAAATTACCTTCTGGTGTTCCTCTCGGAGCCTGACAACTCCGCCGAGATGCTCCATATTCATTTTACCTTTTTCAGCCATTGTCAACCCACGTGCACAACAGGAATATGTGGTGTTTTGTGACCCCAAAACAAAGCTCAGGGGTTGTTGTGAGTCCTAAAGAAGTGTTTATGAATGCAGCAGCAGCTATTCCTGAGACCCGTTCTGCTCGTATTCATCAATGGGGCGGTGATAGTTATCCTCACTCTCGATAGTGATACCATTTCACACTCTCATTTCAAGATTTCTGCATGATTTTCCAAAAAGGTCCACGGTTTTAATCCCAAGATTAGCGAATATTCCTCGACACTCGCTGCGACATGCACCCCGGTCCAACGTCTAGACACCAGAAATAACAACGGAACTTCCGGTCGTAATATTCAAATTAAAAGTCGTATCTAATAAAAATATTACCAAATTAAGGAAACACCTACGAATGAACAATAAAAACCTATTACATTGAAAAATAATAATAAAACACACTAAAAATAAGTGAAACGTCTGGATTAAAAAATGTAGTTAACTAAAACCATCATTAACAGCATTCCTTGGGGGCTCCAGGACATAAATGGACTGCTTTGGTCCCTAGTGAAGTGCGCTCAGCGCTTCTTTTATTGTGAAGATCAAACGTAGTTTTCGTTTTGTAGCCACATGACGCGAGCTTGATGCAGCTGTTCCTGTGTCTCCCGGTGTACTCTGGGTAAATGTGGACAATTGCACAAATGTAAACAATCAACATACTATAGCGAGCTAAGATCCTGCTACACTGACCAACACACAATAACACAGTGACAAGCACAACCAATTTTCAGAGATGTATTTATTAGAAAGTGAAGTTTCCTTCCTCATGAGATGGAGAATCTGCCTGTAGCTGCAACATCGTAGTTACAGATCGTATTTAAACACATATATACATATAATAGCCCACATAGCTGTTAGTAGGGATAAATGAGCTCAGACAGGGTAGTTGTGATGAACAAGTTTAGTTTCAAAAAATGAAGAAAAAGGATCCATGGTTCCAGCCCCCTTGTTGTTAAACACTCATTGGCTGGTTTTGTTGCCTTTTAGTCTGTCGGAAATATAAGAAGTACCAGTTTATAGAAGCAAAGTCAAATTATGCACAATGAAACAAGAATCCCCTAATCCCTTTGTTAATAAATTGAGATTTAATTTTCTGCTATTTTATTATAATAACGAATTCTCTACTTTGTCTCAAAAACAGTAATTATGTGATGAGCTTTGTTAGTGATTTTCTTTTCGGAATTGGCGAAATGTTCCTGAACGCAGCATTATTGTTGCTCCCATCAAGCATTGCGACAATAGTCAAGCAAGCTCAGAAATCAGATGTAACCGGCTGATGCAGAACTTAGTTGATATCATAATATAAGAATACGCCCAACAAATATTGATGAGGATTTCATAACACAGCAAGGTATGTTAATAACGTCTCCTGTGGTTATCACAGCGGGCTCTGCCTCATGTAGAAGGGATATATTGTGTAGAAAGGGGCTATAAATGGCACCCTGTGTAACGTTAGCTTTTATCTATGATGCTGTCTGATGCAATCAGCACTATCACACTCGTGTCTGTAAGTTAGATAATAAGTAACATCATTAAACGACTGTGTGCCACAATATTCAACATATGCATAGCCGTGTTTATTCCTCTATCTTTTAGACTGCATGGTGCCTGGTGTGACTTTGTTAGTTGTTGATTTGTGAATGGCTAACAAATACATGTACCTGAAGTAACTTAGCTGACAATATTCTCCTCATTTCTTATTCTGTGCTTATTGTTCGATTGCCACGTAGATTACAGTTCACATTTCTGTCATGTCTCCTAAAGATTATAAATCTGATCCACAATATGTGTCATCGAATTGACGATGTCATGAAGCTGTGTTGTGAGTTATCTGCCAATCAGCAAATCCAGACCACAGTGAAAGGCTCAGGGAAGGGAGCAGCAGCGGCTGGGGGACTGGCCTTCGCTGGTGGGCTGGTTGGAGGACCTCTTGGTATTGCAGTCGGTAAGTGGAAAAATGCAACACTTCCTCTAACTTGTAGAAAAACATGTACAATCATTTTGACATATTTGTTACTAGTTGTATACCGACATTTACCCTATATATATAACAAATGATTCGCAGAGACATGATTTATTGCTGCCATAAATTGAAACCCTCTCTCTCGTGTAGGCGGTGCTGTCGGAGGCCTTCTGGGCTGCTGGCTGACCAGTGGACAATTCAAACCACTGCCTCAGATCATAATGGAGCTCAGTCCTCAGCAGCAGCAGAAACTTTATGGTGATCTTATGGCCATCCTGGGAGACATTCAGTGGACAGATTTGGCTCAGCTGATTGCTCTAGTGATGGGCAACGCCACTCTGAAGCAGCAGCTCACAGGCGCACTTCTCGGGTACATCACCAAGGAGCTCCAGGCACAGGTACACTACGTGGATTAGTGTCTGTGGAGCTGAACCTGAGTCCTTGAAAACAATGTGAACAGTTTTTATGAAGCTGGAGAGACTCTTTATCAAAGGGGAAATGGCACAGACACTATAACAGTACTGGTAATAGGTTACACTGGTTAATATGAGGTTAGCACATTGATGTGAATGAAAGCAGCGGTGTAACTGGAGTGATTTTCAGTTATCAGTTGAAGGAACAATTTATCCGTTAAGCCTTAAATGGGACTGATAATCATGTCAGGTGTCAGAAGTCACTCTGAAATAAGGTCTGACTGAATGGTTCAGCTACAATGAAGTACTATTTTCAATATTATAATTTCTGTAATATTTAAATACAAAAGATCATGCACTGAATGAGCAGCCACTGTACAGTGTGAAATATTTTGATTTGATGTTAATTTATCAAGTTTAAGAGTAGGAATTTACCAGCATCTGTGTACAGTTTAATGTATTGCCATCACTGAGTCAATTCAAACTCTTTGCTTTAAATTATTTCATCATTAAAAAGAAAAAAGTGTATTTCACTGGTTCATACATTTTTACACAGCACACGTTATTCTTAAGGATTAAAGTTGACTGTAAACCAATTGTGCTTTCTGTTACTTGGTAGCTTTGAGACAGTCCTTGCTACTGCCATTGCCGGTACAAAAGTGTCATCTCATCTGATCTCGATACAGTTCCTTCCAGTTATTTAACACACTGACACTCCCTAATCGGCTTACATCTTGCCAATACTTTTTCAGGCTGCCTGTGGCTTTACTAGATCATCTTGTCATCTTATCCAAATCAATTTATTCCTTGGCCTCTTGTAGTTTGTATGTGTATAAGCACAACTTAACATTATGTAATCATTAAACCACCCTAAAAAAAAAGAAGCTAAAGTTCAATCTAAAAGATGCAGTCCTCATTTATTCTGTGTGCAATCAACGGGACTATAGGTCTTAAGTACGGAATAGAACTTAGGCTAGTGAAACCTTTTTTTTTAGTGGTCTTTTTAAAATTGCATTTCTTTCACTGTTTTTAGCGTTTTCTAGTCTCAAATTTAGCCTATTAGCTCTAATTTGCTTAATTGTTTGCAAAATACTTAATGCTAAATCAATGATTATGAAAGGAAAGAAAGACAAATCACTTATTGAGAGTGCAAAGGTGCAATGACTAAATCTTAGAGTTGGCAATGTCTCTTTATTAGTAAATACACACATTTTATGTCACCCCCAACTCTCACACAGAGCCATCTAAAAATACAGAGAGGAACTGAGAGCTCCAGTATTTATCCCACCACCACATTGTCATCATCAGTGAATTCATAGTAGGGAACCTCCAGGTTAAGAGGAGCAGGTCCCTTTCTTATTCGTCCCGAAGCATCATAGTGGGAGCCATGGCAAGGACAGTAGTAGCCTCCGTAGTCTCCGGCGTTGGCGATTGGCACACAACCCAGATGGGTGCACACACCGAGGACGATGACCCATTTGGGGTTAATCACTCTATCCTTGTCATGCTGGGGGTCACGCAGTTCCCCCATATTCACAGCCTCTTCTGTGGCGATTTCCTTCTCTGTGCGGTGACGGACAAACAGGGGCTTTCCTCTCCACTTGAAGGTCATGTTTTTGCCCTCTGGGATGTCGGTGAGCTTGACCTCAATCTTGGATAAGGCCAGGACATCTGCTGACGCACTCATTGAGGAGACAAACTGGCTGACCACCGTCTTGGCTGCATAGACGCCAACCACAGTGGTCGCTCCTGTGACGAGGTAAGAGAACACCCTTCTTCCCTCGCTGCTCCCCTGGGAGGACTGCTTGGGGTCGGTGACCTCGGGGCGACGGTAGTCTGTAAAGTCAGGAATCTTGATATCTGTGTGGGCAAGGCAGATTCCTGCAGGAGCTGGGAATGAGACATAAGATACAGTTTTCAAAACACAAAAGCAGCACTTTTAGCATGGTAAAGAAATGTTAGAAATTCAAATGTAGGATTGAATCAATACTGATGTACTGTATCCACAAGCATTCGTCTTTATGGATTACTGAAACCAAAGAAACTATCTTAAAAACATCATCATGTCAGTCTAAAGTCTCCAAAGTCAGCTCTGCCAAATAATGCATCCTGTTTGTATTTATTTACAGGCATTTAAGGATAATTTATCATCACTGATGAACTCCACAAAGAATACTGCAAAATATCATTTTCAAGCCATATTTTGCCTTAGAAATCATTATACTGTCCGGTAGTTTTGCGCTTTAGGAAAACAGTTGCTGGCACAACTCTGCTGCACAGCTGTCATGAGTTCACCTGAACTCCCAAACCGCAGCTAAGTCGGTTTGTCTCTGCCGCTGTTTGCTGACGTGCAACCATGGGTGCAACCTAACGTTAGCTAGCTGTCATATATTAGCAATGGTTGGAACCGAAAACCTAACATCGTAAAAATAAAAGCCGAAATTGTCATTGAAAAACACAAATGTAACTTTCACTGATCTGGCTCCATAGTCTGTCAGGTCAGGCTTTAGTCCCATACCTCGGCTATTTCTACTAGCCAAAGCAAGTTGTTAGCATTAGCGTTAGTTTGCAGACAAGGACGATAAAAAAATAAAAACACACCAGATGTACACGCTGTCTAACATGGAGATGAAAATTAATCACTAAGATGTCAGTATGTTAAGTTGTCTTGTTACATGATGCAGCTCAAGAACACTACCAACTCTGACCAACATCACCAGCCACACGTCCGTCTATGGCCTTACCAGCAGCAGGCACCAAATCCTTAGCTCCAGTGAACGCCAGACTTTTAACGGTGTGTTTTGTTGCCTGCAAGTACGGGGAAAGAGCCCCGGGACGGGCGGCTATGGACATCATCTTTGCCCAAAATAAGAGACCTCCACCCCGCAGCCTGGGATACGACCTTGCGTTTACAAATCTTGAGTGCACCTCTCTGATCTGCTTTACCAGAAACGCCCTCTGCCTTTCAAACGTTCCGCATTACGGGAGTTCTGGCCGTGTCAGCGAATATATCGCGTTATTATAGTTTTACAGTTATTAATTAATACTAAAATTACACTTAATAGACTCAGTATTGACATATGGAGTTATTTTAAATCCAAATTGGAAGGAACCATAGATACATTAAAATAAAGGCACATTTTGTACTGGCATCAAAGTAAGCTGTATCCAGGGGTCCTCGTGATATAAACAAGGGTCCTTTCACAAAATATGGAGACGAGCTACACAATGGTAACCTGAGAGAAAAAAAAGAAAGAAAAGAAAAATGAAAATACCAAAAAGAAAGCTATTCCTTCTAATTATTTTTGCGTATGTGACATTTTCACTCTATGCTGCTTACAATGTCTTCTTCAGCACCAAAGTAATCTCCCGCGTTCACAGGGTGGTAAAGAAAGAGACAGGAGCACCCTTGGGTAATTTTACTCAACACAACCGTTGTCTTGCCCCAGATACGCTGCATGCAATTTTCATAAATTGACAGCTAGAAACTCGTTTCTTTTTATATTTTAGATCAAGGTAGCGCATGCTCACAAGCTGAATGAAAAATTATGCTGTTTTATAGGTGGTGTCAGAGACGGCGGTGCTGCTCCTTTTTTAGCGGAGGATTGGAATCCGTGGGAGGATGAACAGGTGGAGTACAACTCTGCTCTGATCAAAAAGAGAGAGGCCTTCAAACAGCACCTCGGTCGAATTGACAAGAGCAAACCCAAAAGATACAGGGTCCAAATCTGGGGGAAAGCTGCTATCGGTAAGCCACGGTCTTATGAAATGTAATTAATCTGTTACAGCTTGCAGAGAAGTTATGTATTGTGATGTGATAGTACAGAACCTTTTTAATAATTGTTTTCATATATTGAATTATATAATAATATTGAATCAAATCTGAAGGTTTTCTTTTAAAGTCCTGCAATTGATGATTTACTTTGGCTTCTGATTGTTTAAGGTATCATGTACATTTACACAGTCAAACAAAATGTTATTCCTTGCTGAGGCTGAGGGGCAAGAAATGCAGGAAGTGGGCAATACAACACTAGAAATGAACAGGACCTACTAACTTAAAATAGTGTGTGATGGTCAGCAAGAGTAAAAAAATCCTGGGAGTATAAGGGCCTCATGTTAGTTTAACTCTTATTGTTAAACCTCACACGACATAGATGATGGGAACAACCAAAACACGTTTTAAATGCTGATGTATGTATGTGGTAAGGATATGGAGATGTTGAATACACATTCAAATAATATATACTATTGAAATATATTAAATTCATATTTAAATGTATTAAATGAATATGTTAAATATACTAGATAATCTGGATGTTCTTACATTACAGTTTGCAGTGTAATAGCAGAGGGCAGGACTTTGGTGATGAAGGTGAACGGTTTTTAGAAAGGAAACATAGTATTTTGCATGTGCTTTAAACAATGAAATATATCCTATAGCAAAACATAATAATAATGTAATCAATGTTAATAAGCAAACATCTAAGAAATCTTAATGTTCTAAAAGTAAAGTAGATGTAGTAGTAGATTAATCATTAATTTGTGTAGCTCAAAGTGTAAATTAAAGTCAACCATGAAATATCAGAAAAACAAATACCAAATGAAACTGTATCTCAAACATGTTTTGAAGAGTTTAAAATAATCTCTCTAATAATTCTTCCTTACTTGTAGCAACAAGAAGTATTCTCTTTCTTGCATTAGAGAGAGGGCTACAGCGTTGATAGTTTAAAAAATTATATAATTTTATTTACCATTTGGAATTATAATTAAGGCTTCAAATGTAAACACATCTTCATCAAAAACAGTTATAATAGTTATGATTGCTGCTAGGTAAATTTTTCTAAATGCTTCCATATTTCCTGTGTCATTAAGTTAAACTGAGGCCCAATCCTGATAATACCAAGAGTGTCCACATACATACATGGAGCTACAAACTGCATTAAGCTGATTTATACTAAGGCTGTGGCAATGGTACAGAATGGCAATGCAGATGTTGACATTTTGACTCCAGTAGCTAATTGCATTGAACCCCTTTTTTTCTCCTCAGGGCTTTACCTTTGGGAACATATTTTAGATGGACCCCTCAATCCGACTGACAAGGTAGCACAGTGGAGAGAGGGAGAGCTGCAGTCAGGAAAGATTGATTTCAGGTAACAAGTCAAAGATGGGATACTTAAAAACTGTGAAAAGCCAAGAGTATAGTCTACTTTTGGGACTCTGAGACATAGAGCACATCATGTAATAACCATTTAATGAGACAGAACTATCAAATTGACTTCCTCCCTCTCCTCTTGCCTTTCCATCTTTAGTTTCTACACAGGTCCTGCTGTGGTCCAGGGTCATGTCCCTCTGGAAATGAACAGCCTGGTTCTGGTTCTGAACGGCCGCGAGCAACAGAAAGTGTCGTACTCCACACGGTGGCTGGAGCATGTCCAAGCTCTGGTACAGTCCCACACAGTGTCACATGTGGCTGTGGTCCTGCTGGGCAACGAGCACTGCAACAACAACTGGATTGGCCCGTACTTAAAGAGAAATGGTGGCTTTGTGGAGCTGCTGTTTCTAGTGTACGACAGCCCCTGGGTCAACGACAAGGATGTCTTCCAGTGGCCTCTTGGTGTCGCCACGTATGTCTTTTCTTTGTAGTCCTATGTGTGTTTGTGTGTGTGTGTGTGTGTATGTGTATGTGTGTTTACAGCATTAGTACTCAATATCAGTACATTAAACTACAGGTTTTTTTTTTTTTATTCATTTCTTTTTTTAAATGAATAACATTGTGTAACATGTTGCTCTGTTTTGCTTGTCTCTGTGCAGATACAGGCAGTTTCCTATGATCAGGCCTAATGCCCAACTGATCACCTCCAACAGGCCATACCTCTGCAATTTCCTTGGAACTGTTTACAAAAATTCCTCCAGGGAGACTCTGGTGCAGGTTCTGAAACAATCTGGCCTGGATAAGGAATGCATCACTGCTGCCCGGGAGAAGTAAGTCATTATTCAGTTTTTGAGTCATTGTTAAGGACTGCTATGGAGGAGTAGAGCTTTTTTGGCCATTTCAAATGTAGAATTTCTCTTTAATCTCTCTCTTTTTTGGACGTATATTAAATTATAAGTTAAGAAGTTAAATTTAACTTCTAAATGGAGTTGAGGTGAGATATCTACAGCATGGATTGCATATTTATTACATTAGCTTAAACTGTTGGCTTAAGTATCCTCTCTCTCCTCCTTGCTTCAGGTGGCTCCCTCAGGAGACCACAGACAGTCTGAGACACTATCAGACCGCTTTGGCCCAGAGCGAGCTCACTCTCTGCCCAGTCGGGATAAACACAGAGTGCTACCGCATCTATGAGGCCTGCTCTTATGGCTCAGTGCCCGTGGTGGAAGACGTTCTGACACCTGGGACCTGTGCGACCGGGCCCAGATCCCCACTACGTCTACTCAAGGCTGCGGGAGCGCCCTTCATCTTCATCAGTGACTGGAAAGAACTGCCGGCCATCTTGGAGAGGGAGAGGGGGATGAGCCAGGAGCAGAGGGTGGACAGGAGGAGGAGGCTGTTGGAGTGGTATGCCAGCTTCCGTCAGCAGATGAAGGAGAGGTTCACTGAGGTCATCGAGGAGACTTTCTTCAAAAATGGTTGACTGTGGTGCTAAATGAATCAACCTTTAAAAGACAAACGGGGGCAGACGTTCAATATTGATTTAATTTATTTTGTGGTTTGTGGAGAAATGTGACATACTACTGGTGTAGTGTACCTGATTATGTTGAGTGTAATATTCATGCGCGGGTTAAACCATTTATTTATGTAGTAAAGTTGTAAATCTGCCTTTACTAGTCAGGGCCCATGACATTACAGTGTATTTATCATCTTAATGTTTACAGATGTGGAATGTCCAAATGATAAACTGCCTTTGCATTTTAAAGTCCTTATTATGTCAGCTGTATTTTATATCTCGGTTTGTATGCACTTAATATTGTGATTTTTAGTAAACACTAAACATTAGATGTAGAATGAGGCGATGTGGTTTTAGGCCCGTTTGAAATGGTACATGGGTTTTTTTTGTATTGTGAGCAGCTTGAAAATGGATGTTGTCGCTGTGGCATGTCTCGCTCTTCTGATCAAAACATAACAAAAACATTTTTTGTTCTATTTATTTTAGTGAGGTGCTGCATGGATTTTTTTTTAAGAAAGTGCAATAAAACACATTGGAGTGTCTGAAGAGAAATCAGTGGACGTGCTTGTCCTGTGCTTTTACTTTTTCCTGCAGATGGCGCTGTGGACCAGTTGATTTTCACTGGATACAATGATCTCAGTTGAAATTAAAGGCAAACGCTTTTTGAAGTTGGGCATAAGGGGAAAACTTCAACTTTTGACTTGGCCAAATGATAAAGATCAAGTAACATAGCGGCGCAAAATAACGGTAATTTGTAGTAAATTTGTTTTAGAGGCTTTGACTTTGACTATTACAAATAATGTATTGACTGTCTTAGGAATATTCAATTACTAACTTCTTAACAATAAAATATATGTATGATATACTACCTTTAGGGAGACACCTATATTAGCTGTAGCCTTTATGAGTGCATAGGTGTAGCTAGGACATATGGGGCACCTGAGCGTATTTTAACTGGGCCCTCTGCAGCTATGGGCCCCTACACACACCTTTTATTCCCCCCTTCTACAGCACTGTCTGTCTGTATATCTGAAAGAGAAACATCTATCTATTAACAAACCAAGGGCAAAAGTAAGTGCAAATCCTTAATGTCTTAATGTTATGTGAATTTAGCTCAAATGGGTATTTGTTGCGAAATGAAAACACTTTACATATAATGTTTTTATTATGTAACGCGTATAAATAGCAGAAGCTCTTAGTCCCACTGGATGTTACATTGTCCTCGTACAACATGGCTAATACACTAAAAGCCATCAGATTTTGGGAGCAGGACGTGTCAGTCCGCTGGTGTCCACTAGCTGCATGTGGGTGCAGATCCCTCCTCCCTTCTTCCTCTCCTCTCCCAGCCGGGGTCCAGCAGCTGCTGTGTGCTGCGGTCGGCCTGCCCTGTCTGCCTCTGAGCCTGCTGGGAGTTGGAGGGAGAAACCGTCGAGGGAGAGCGAGCAGTGTGTGTGTGTGTGGGGGGGGGGGAGTGTGTGTGCTGGTCCCAAACTGGAAACCACTACCTGAGAAGCACACACACACACGGGTTTCGGGACTTTAAAGCCCTGCGGACGTGTTGTTGGCACTACTTTACAGAGAGCCGTGACAAGCCGCCACGGAGACCCTGAAAGTTGCGTGATTGTTTTTTCTTCTTCTTGTTCGGTCGCAGCAGCGGTGCTGTTGCGTCGCGCGGACTGCTCTGATACTTGCGTGGATCCAGTGCTTGGAGCAGTATTGCGCATCGGCCCTGCTCTATATCCACCCGCTAATACAGAAGGAAGGGGAACAATGAAGAACTAAACGTTTTCTTCGCCCTCCAAGTCGAGCTTGTTACAGACTTAAAATCCTTTCCAAAGTGTCATTTTGTCTCGCGCTTCTTCTTCTATTCTGTCGCGTTCAGTTTTTTTCTCGTCCTGTGTGCGGGATGCGTCGCGTTCTGTAGGATCCCGTTTGTTGACAGTTTTTTACAAGAAGTTTACGACAAGCTTCGGGCACAAGAAGAAAGAAAATGTCCACGCCGAGGTTCAAAAAAGATAAAGAAATCATCGCGGATTACGAGAGTCAAGTGAAAGGTAAGAGAGTGAATGTTTCGCTCGTTGCAGCCGCCGGAGGACTAATTGGGACCAGGCTAACGTTAGATCACCACTACCAGCATGTGAGTCATAGCTAGTGATGTGGTGTGTGAAATTATACAAAAAAAGTTGGTCAAATATGACCTCCTATTGGTGGTTACTGCGAGGCGAGCAAGCACACGTTTAGCCAGAACGTCCAATCTTCATATAACTGTTATAGATTTCTTCCAGGCCTGGTACAGTTTTAATGGTAGTTATGTCAGCGAAGTTAATTAGCAAAATAATTTATTAAATAATAATTGAGTTAACGAGGGAGTTTTTTTCCTTTTTGTTTCGTCGTTTTGCACCTGAATGCCACTGAAAGTGCTCAGCAGATTCACCATAGAAGAGATCACTTTCAGAGGTATGGGCTGTCCAGTAATCTGTTTAAATCTCGTCCAATCAGGTTGCAGCCTTTATCTGCTGAAACTCAGTTTTACTACTTCTTGGCCTGGTGCATTTTATTATGTTGATGTGTTTAACAACCTGTTACTATCAAGGTTAGTCACTGAGCTTTTCTCTTGGTATGAGATTTTTTACCGCAGTTTCCTACAGCATTACAGCAGGAAGAGCACACCTGTATGAAGATTCATTGTTGCTCAGAGGCACTTCAGAAGAGCTTGTTGCTTGCTTTTAAAAAAGAACTGTGAATTTGTGTAATATACATTTATTACACTCACTCCAAAGCATAAAACTGCTTATTTCACTGATTTAGGTAGGTCATTTAGAGGTGTGCTGTAATGGTGCCACCCTAACTTATCTTGTCCTTCCCCCCCACCCAATATGCATGCAGAGTTAGTTTATTCCCAGACAGACCAGCACAGGAAAAGAGGCAGTTGCTGCTCCAGGGTAACCATGGGGATTTGGCCCTCAGCCAACCAGCTCTGTTCTTCAGCAGCGTTAGCATGCTGAAATACCACCTATTCACCTCCCCGTATACAACCTTAAATCCAGAGAAAGGGGGGAGGTTAGCGGGGGTCCGGGGGTTTAGAGCGGGGGAGGAGTGAAGAAGGGACCAGTGCTGCTCAAGGAATTAAAAGACTGCATGAGGTTGAGCACAAGCTCTCATTTGCAAGGAATGTTCAGCACCCTTTCTTCTCCCCGCGAGGATGACTAAGGGCTTTCAGCCTATAATAGAGGATGATGCACAGTCATAGGGGATGCTGAACAAGAGATGACGAAGCCTCCCATTTGTCAAGCAAAGCCCAGCGGGGTAATAACAACAACAACCTGATGCTGCTGAGAATAGCTGTTGCTTAATAGGACCACCGGAGCCCCAGTAAATCAGTGTTACGGTGTATTGTTTTCTTGAAGATGCAGAATTCAAATCTGAGGGTAATGCACTGAGACTTGTCATGCATTGTAAATATTCCTGTGAGGGTATTTTTTTTTCTTCTTTACAGGAACATCACAGGTAATGCCTAGCTATTTGCATAAAGTACTGTACTTGTCCTTTTTGCATTGCAAATAGCCTGCGAGAATTCAAGTTTAGAGTTGCTTTATTATTATTCAAATGTGTTTTTTGGACAGACATATTTGAGGATGTATGAGGATCATCTGTTAGATTTAGCACTCTTTTTGTCTTTATACAACCTCCACTCACTGGAATTAACCACAGAAAGACTTTATTTTACATATTTGCACGACATACTGTATTGTCTCTGCAAAACGTATATATGTTTAAACTCGTCATGCATAACAATGAGAGTCTTTAGTAGGTCAGATGACCCCATGCAAATGCAGACCCTGTTTGTTTTGAATTAATAGCTGCCAGGCTCGTTGGGATAGGAGTAGTTGGTAGTGGAAGAAAATCCATCCAGTCAACATTAAGTATTATGTTTTAGAGCTGCTCCTGATTTTGCAGCTGTAAAGCCTTTTTATGAGGTAAGAGTTTGCAGTGATAATGAGCGGGATCACATCTGCAATGTAGCTGTGATGGCCAGAGGCAGATTCCGGTGAACAGACATTGATTACTAAAGAAGTAGAACAACAAGCAGCTCAGAAAACAGCCGGAGCTGATGCTTGATCTTTTAGCCCACTTCCTCTCTGTCTTGCAGTTTCAACATTTGTTTTAATTCTCGCAATATTTCGACAAGTATCTGGTGGCCAGTTTTGCCTCATCTTACAAAACCACATTGATCTGTAGCCTGAAGCCCTCTGTCCCCATTTTGACAAATGACACATGCACTGAGGTCGTCTGCCATCATCCAGCAGTTATGCAGATTTACACCAACAATTCCCATTTCTTTGTGAGAAACATCAATTTTATACCCATGCATTTTCAGCATTTTCCAAAGCCATGACAGTAACCGTGTGCTAATGCTGAGTGGCATTGTTATTCAAGTCAGTAGATGTGAGGTATTTTAATGTCGTTTTCTATGGTGACTGCCTCTACGGTGAAAGCCTCCCTGACTGACTAACGATGGCTGACACTACTGTTCTCAGGCCCAACTTGTCATTCAGCTGACATTCTCTTCTTGAGGGGGGGGGGGGGGGGGGGGGGGGGGGGGGGGGGGGGGGGGGGGGGGGGGGGGGGGGGGGGGGGGGGGGGGGGGGG
>JAVQJL010018128.1:0-21769 GCA_036024295.1 Nannoperca obscura | reverse complement strand
ACCCACCACCACCACTACCCCTCCCCTCCTCAGCTCCTTACCGGCAATGGTTTGGGAACAAGAGAGCTTGAGAAAGGTCAAAGGGGAGAGAGAGAAAAGCACAGATGACTCTCAGATAGATTAGCACTAGTGATCCAGACTCTCTCACACAATCACAACACCTAAGAGGTAATTTTCACGGGACACCTATGTCACTCTGTTTCAGCTATTTGAACCATTTGATGGTTCACGGGACTTTACATTTGTCTTACTCTTAGCCAATACACTGTTTGAGAAAGGAAGCATCTGAACCAACCTTTCCTGTGACATTTCTGAAAACATATTTTGTACTGTCCACAAAATTAAATTAGATGTTTTATTTTGGAAAGCACTCTATAAACAATGTTTGAATTACTATTACTATTATTGGAATCAACAGGGTAAGCACTGCAAGTTGTACTATGAATGTTAGATTACATACAGCTGATTATTCAAACGGCCCTGGAAAACATTATCAGTAAATTACTAGAGTGTAAACTCTTTGACAAATTATGAATCCTCGTGCAGAGGTGGGCGAGCTATCATTAATCTTGAGTACATGTGAGAATTGAGTCAGGTGGCTTAACACTCTTAAACTTAAATTAACTGTGATCCATCATCTCCAGAATATCTCACTATTCCAGGAAAAGGACATGATAAGAGAGAGACTGCTTATCAAAAACCAAACACTGTACTCGTTTGTATCTTTCAAAAAGGACCATACAAAGACTTCATTTCCAGATGAAGAGTTGGACTTCTCTCAAGGTGAATAAAACTCCCTCACTCTGGCTTGCTGTAATGGATGACTCTGATTATCTGCTATCTATTAGCATTAGAAATTATTGCTGTGGATAATTTGTGATATAATGGCATTGTATGAGTGAAATAACTGTTTTGAATGGGAGCGGTGCCTCGTATAAGGGGCTCCTTTGACTGTTCCTGTCGTCTACATCCTTAGAACATAATTTTCCAGCCATGTCACAGTCTCCGCTCAAACCATGCAGGTCTGAAAATCATTAACACATTTTTTTCTTTGACTTTTTATATTTATTTTAAGCTGTAACATACCTGTATGGTGTGATGGTACAGTAATAGATGTCACATCTGTTTGTCTCCTGCTTGTTATCAATGCATTTTGCTTACAGAATGTCCCTCCATGTCTTCAATGAACTCTTTCGCCCAGTACCCACTAATTTGTCTTAATTGATCAAATAAAAGTCACACATACATTGTATGGCTTATGCTTATGTTTTAACCACAATCCATGCTGTTTAGATTTGAAAAGAACTGCTCTTTAATGTTCACACTGATTGAAGCATACCTCTCACTAATAAAATGAAATGGGTTTTATGGAGACACTGGAGCATTTTACAGTTACATGGGATTTTGAAAGAAAAACAAGTTATGATAGCCAGTCTTGCCGGTTTACGGTGAAGAAAGGCTAATTGAAACCACTCATCTCAACTACAGTGCACAACCTTCAGTGCACACAACCCAGTCTAGTCTTAATGCCTGGAGACCTTCCAAGCGCGCGAAACACATTTATGTGCATTTAAGAGGTAATTTACACAGTTTAATGTCTTTGTACAGAATTATAATATGTACTAATTTGTCATATCTTGATTTTTGGCTATATAAAGCCCGCTACCAGCACATTTAGAATTTTGTTTGAAAACTCCCCAAAATTACTGACTACATTTTCTGTCGACTCGCTAATCAATAAACGGACTTATAGTTACAGCTCTATCTGTGGCCCTCATAGATTTCTCTACACATTTAGTGTATTGTGTATGTGAATTGCTTAGTCTAGAACTACGTCTGTTGAGCTGTATGTATCAAATACTGATTTTCATTTGGTATTCACTTTCCTTTGCCTGGCTTTCCCTTAGCTATATATAAGTGGACTTCCTGCAGCTTATTCTCCATGGATGCCTGAGGAAAAGTACTGACTTGAGACACATTGCAGAGTGTGCATTAAGACAAAAGTATTCCAGAAGCTTTCTGATGTTATTTTTGCACTGTTAAGCATGAATAAATGTCTTTGTGCATTAAGGGTGGGTTCTCTCTCTCACAACTAAAAAGACAACACCAGATCTGTTTCCAACGTGACAGAAGGGGGATCAGAACTAGGACACTTTGAGCTGCAGTGTGAATATTGCCTCAGTGATAGTCCTCCAGCTCCCCCTTTCTCCTGTCAAGCACTTTCCTTCTCTCTCCTATTTCTCTCAGATCTCCCCTCTTACACGCCCACTTTTCTCCTTCTCGTCCCCATACTTTTTTTCCTCTTCTCCCAAATCTCCCCCTTTCGCACTCCACCCACTTCCCTAATGAGACACACTCATACACCAGTATCTCTCTAAAACTAGTCTCCCCCTATCTCTTCATTAAGCACTCTTCCCTTTCCTCATTGTTCTCTATTCTGTTTTTCTCGCAGTCTCTTTACCTCGTTCAGAGCTCTCACACATGGATTTGATTATTGCAGCTAACGTAGTAATACCAGCTAAAGGCTGGGGGGTGGGGGCATGTTTGATAGAAATCCTTTGTGGCAACTCATTTTCTCAGCATGATTTAGTAAACAAGACAAACTCTGCTACTATCTTTGTTTTCCTCTTTCAATACGTTTGTATTTTGTGTCTTCATTAAGAATGTAATAAAAATAATAAAAATAAATTAGATAGAATCATTTGATTAGAATGTGTCTTTACCGGGAAACCCACAAGGTTGAGTTTATTAGTGGGTGATTGTGTTTTTATCTTTATGGTCTAATAGCGAAATGAATGTCGGCCAAGAAAGTGCGAGACAAACTATTCAAATATTCAATACATTTTTTGTTTTTGGATGTCATTGCATGAATAAATGACATTTTGTAAAGTTTATGTGACTGAAAGTCCGGTCAAGTCAGGTGGCTTTATGCTAAAAATAAAATACTGGGATCCTTAAAGATACTTTAGTAAAAGTAGTGATAGCACAGTGTGAAATAAGTCCTGCATTCAAAATGTTACTTAAGTAAATGTACTTAGTTACTCTGCACCACTGCAGTGTTGTCTGAGAAGCTGTCTGGTTTTATAAAATAAAAAATCTTAACTTTTATGTAGACTTTGCCTTTGTATGACAATAATAATGTGACTTGATTTATTTTTTTATTCAAAATATTGAATTTACACCATAAGAAAGTGTCCAGGGGTTTCAAATTATGAATGCATAGAGAAACGTTTTTTATTATAAATCTAACTTATACGTATACATCCACAGAAGAGATTACGCAATCTATTGCGACGAGACTACAAAACTGTAGTCTGGTCATTTAATGAGTAAACCATTTTGGGTAAAAATGTATAATTATGAGAGAATCATTCGCTCCGCTAACCAAAAGAGCGAGATCCCAGTGGCATCTCTAAAGGGACTTGGGATGGCTTAACCAAGTGTGTTATAACAGGCTGCTTAGGATTCACTTAGGTTTGAAATTAAAGTTTGAAGGGATATAATGTCCACTTCACTGAAATTACACTTAATTTATTTATTATTAAAGCCCACATCGTCTCATGAAGCAATTAAAACAGGCTTTCAGCTGTCTTAACAGGCAGAGAAATAGAGAAGTATCTTGCACAGACAGATCCTCTGGTTACATATCTTCACAGGTTCAAATCATCAGAGTTAAATAGAAGAGATGAATTAAAGAACGTGTGGAATGAAAGTTCAGCGTTGATCAGAGGTGAAGCCTTTGCTGCAGCAGATAAATGAGAAGCAGCAAATTGAGCGTGCACCTTAGGGCGGCTCTCTTTTCTGATTCGCTTATAACTCTGCAACCCCTTTCTTTCTTTGCTTTTGTTTTTCAGTGGAATATTTTTCGGAAGGGGTTGAGAAACTAATCATTCGGTTCGAGTCATGAGCAGAATTGTTTGCAGGGTTTCCACACCACAAAATACTGCAAGATGTTTTACATTGTCATCACCTTAGGATGGTACTCCCAAAACCCAAAGACTGAGTTTCTCTTCCATGTGACATTAATTAGCGCTGGTACTTGTGCTAATCTCACTTCAAGTAACTGGAGTGATTTAAGCCAAAAATGTTGCCCTCTTTGACCAAATTCCCCAGAAGTCATGCCAGGAAAGACTGGCTCACATCTACAGCTGTGTGAAGCCGCTCTCACACTGTCAACCATGT
Source organism: Nannoperca obscura (assembly GCA_036024295.1). Classification (NCBI taxonomy): domain Eukaryota; kingdom Metazoa; phylum Chordata; class Actinopteri; order Centrarchiformes; family Percichthyidae; genus Nannoperca; species Nannoperca obscura. The sequence goes on along the minus strand of JAVQJL010018128.1, from coordinate 17,587 downwards.
CTCTCTAACACCCCCCTCCCCTCCCCCTGCCCCCAGCTGAGTGTACACGCTCACGTACAAGGTGCTTCTTTTTTCTTCTCTCCATTTCTGCAAACTTAGCAAAGAAAGTTATTTTCATAACGTAAACATTTCGCTTTGCTTTTCTTCACTGAAAGACCCGTTTAGGACACAAGATTGACGGGGAACCTTTGGGTGCTCCAAGCAGGATGTGGTTTGCTGTTAGCTGGCTCAGGTAAGCCATTTATTCCCATTAGTGCTGATGGCGGAATAGTGCTTTATTCTTCTTTTACCTGTCATGGCTGCCAGATGTAGGTCTGTAGCACTCTGCAACTACAACTCTGACAGCAGAGTCAAAGGCATAGCCCGGAGTCTGGAAAACAGCTGCTAATTGGCTGAGCTCTCTAGCATGTTTTTCAGGGTGCATTTCTCATGTTTTTTGGAAGGCAGAAGTGACTTATCTTGTGAAAAACATGACTTTGTCAGCCTTTGTGTATTTCTAATGCTGACAGGGTGAATTTTGTGGATGAAGACAACAATCCCTGGAGGTTTTGCTTATGCAGTGCAGAGCCCTGCATCACTTCCTTTAAGACCAGTGAACATACGTGAGTATCAATTTGTGAACATGAATCGTGAAAACAACATCGATATAAACAAACAGACACATCAATTATGTAAGATGCAAAACCTACAGCAACAAGACCGGTTAGCCACATAGAGATTTATTAGGGAATGAGTTAAAACTTTCTCAGAGGCAGTTTGGGGTGTTTTTGTTGTTATTGTTTGTTTCTCTCTCTGGAAACTTGCAAAGTGACAGTTTTAAGACCAGAAATTCAAGCTTAGATTTTAATTAATTTGTGTTTATCTGGGTGTTTACGCCAGTGTTGAATCATTGCAAGCCACGCTGAATCTTGTGGATGTATTCATGTAGGTGGCTGAGGCTGTTTTTCCAATCTTGTCTGGCTCCAGAATTCTCTCAACATGTGCCACACACATTTTACTTTTTAAATCCAAATGCTGTTGTGTCCTGCACACCATAACTGCACCAATGGCAATTAGCTCATCTCCAAAAGAGGAATAACAGAACTGGCAAGACTTTAGAGTACCCTAGTGCTATGCGAAGTCCTTAAATGTATCACGTCCAATTTAGAAAAAAAAAAAGAAGAAATAATAGCAGAAAGATGTTTGACGAACCAGTAAAACCTTAAAGGCTGTCTTCTATTACTGCACTGAGGAAAAAAGAATTAAGATTGAGATGAAAAGACGGAATATAATGGTGCTGCTCTATGATTGCACAGTCCTTTAGTTTAGTGTGTGCTTGGACGTCACAGAGATAGCAGATGTACCCATCAAGTGGGAAAGGGGGGACAGAGAGGGGAAGAAGGGGATTGATTACACCGTAACATCAGATATAACAAACCACTAATCCGATGGTCTATCTGCAGTCGTACATCTTCATCTATCATCCACCATCCTGTCCGTCACCACTGTGGCTCAGGGGCAGCCCAGGAGCCAGACAGGGTAAACTCCTTTCTGCACGTGCATGACTCAGCGCCTGCGCATCCATCAATCTGTCTATCTCTGTTCACTGCCTTACAATAGTGACTCTCTGCTCTCTGAATATATCCTGCAGTTGTAAGTTCTGTTGATGAATCCTTGGATGTCGGGGGGATTATATGTTTTATTAAACCGTGAAAAAGCAAGAGATAAGGCAGAAAGGAGTGTTCTGGTTTCTGAACTGGATCGAATTCAGCTCCCTGTGAACATGCGTTTCCTTCTTTGCGGAGATTTTGGGGCTTTTTGCTACTCTGCCAGCAAATGCTTTGTATCAGAATGTATGTGAACCAATTCATATGCCTGTATTTTGTCCCATTATCTGGTTTGCTAATTATCTCAATCTTGTCACTTAAATGTAATTATGGACATCACGTTATATATCTTCGATGGAAATACATTTGGTACAGAAGGCTGGGAGGGTTGGCAAAGCTTCCATTGACAAAAAACAAAAGCATGCTCTAAAAATGCATGGCAGAGTTACTTATGCTTTTGATCACAACAACAAGGACGGGGATTTTGACATCTGTATTAAGCAGAACTCTGTATATAACAGGCCACATAACTATGCGCCATAAGTGCTGCTAAAAGGTGCATGATGGAAAGCTTGAAGTTATCCCCCAAATGGAAATGAAAACCAGAGTTTTGTGGGGCTAAGTAACAGAGACATTATTTCCTTAGCAGATGGCTACTTCCTTTACCACCAACGTTAACGTGTTCTTGAAAAGGGTTTTTTGGTGGTTGGAGAGGAGGGGCCTTCTAGCTGTTATCACAAGCTGCAGTGAGACATCATCTGCTTCAGAGACACTGGTCCATCAAACTCTGAGGCAATTACACTGAGAGCACAAAGGTCAGAGAGTAGGCGAGGCAGGAATGAGCCTGCCGGATCAGCTTATCGGATGGCCAGAGACCCAGGAACAGCTGAGGAAACTAGTGGCACTTTTCTCAGAAGTCAAGAGAGCAAAGGTCACGAATTGGAGTTTTATTTCACAGATCTCTTTATCAGGGATCTTTTACATTTTTCAAACCAAGCCAGAGAAGCCCCGAGAGTGTGAGCAGATTAGAATAATTTTAAGACACATTGATTGTGCGAGTGCTACTGCAATAAGATGATTCAGCGGTTGTTGTTTTTTTATATATAGATAGTTTGATAATCTAGTACTTTGGGAAGGTAAGAGAAACACATAAGAAGATATTTGATGGCATTACACTACTGTTGAAATGTGGGTAAGCAAACAGTGAGGCAGGAATATCAAGCTTCAGCGTGCTGACAAATGTCTTCACTCAGTTCAATAATACATGAGTAATGGCTTATAACAAGAGCAACCCCTCTAAAAAGGCAGTACTATGAAGTAAATATTTTATGAATGTCAAAGCTCAACTCTGCTTTTGTAGTTACTCACATGCATACAGACCTTATATGCTGAATAACGCATATAAAAAATAATTCTGGAAGCTTAGAACCTGCACTGCCTGTCACTGGAAGCTTTGATCCATCCCTCTCCGGGTTTATCATCATTGCCACATGGTCTGTGCTCGAGACGTCAGTCTATCAGCAAATTTGGGTTCATTGTCAACTGCAGATTTTTGCTGGACCAGGTATGTGTCTACAAAAAAGGTTCAGGAGTTTAACGAGAGCGGTCGAAAGAATGCTCTTGCTAATAAACCACCAGCTGGTCACCTTTCGATGGCTGACACAAAGTCCAACTGGCCTAACGGGGTCCTGGGTTTCATTTGGACGGTGTACGGCACAGTGGAATTGCAGCCAGTGAAACGCTCAGGACCACCACACCACCTGAGCAGTAAGACCCATGAAATTGTTCTCCATGGCGTTCATATCTCCTTCATTCATCTCCTGTCCATTTTTTCATGTCCATTTTTACAGCGTTAGATTCTTTTGCTCTTCTTATGTGGAAGATGATTTGAAACACGCCGTTCTCATAAAAATGCTCTGCATCAAACCAAACTGTATTTCTCTCCCTTTGAAGATATGATCCTCTCCATCTGTAACCAAGTAATTCTGAAAGTCTGTCTTCATCCATTCACTTTGTCTGCAGTTGATAATGCCAAAAGAGAGCTCGAGACTCAGAGTCTAAACAATCTTTGTTCACATTTTGCCAGCACGTAATGCATGACATGATCTCCATCTACTAAATGTGCACATTTATCCTGCTAAAATGGCCAAAAATGCAGCGGCCTGTACTCATTAACAGCAAAGTGTGCAAATGCTAACGGGAAGGAGACTGTGTTTATTTTGACTCAAGCACAACAATCTCCATCTCCATTCCATTCTCCCGCCAGATTAATTGTGGTAATTGACTTGAGTTTGCAACACGAGTTAGAGGGCAAACTCCTTGACACCGCCAACCTGGCAGCCAGGAGCAAATGGAGCGCCACATGGCAGTGGCTGTGACGAGACAACGAGGCGAGCACTCTGGGTAATTTAACACTATTTAGGAAGTCCACATGTCTTACCAAATCCCCTGTAGCAGGCTAAGAATTTTGCCTTTTGTGCATAACCTAGATTTGAGGAACTTGGCTTAAAGACTGCAAGAAAAATATTTCATACATGCTTGCCTTCGTTGTTGAGCGGTGGATGCTTTCTTTGGGAAGGAATGTCAGCTATGTTGCAGGGTCTCCGTCAACGACTCGGCACTTCCTTTTCTCTGCTAGGGAGGAAATCTATCAGCAAAGTGTTGGGTTTATGGGACCCCTGATGGCATATATGGGACACCCAAGAGATCCTCTTGCCATTGCTGACTCATGATCTCATCCCTTTGAGTCCTGTCATTGGCTCACACAAGCCCTGACCCCAGCTGCCCGGGCATACTGGCATACGCTACGAGGAAGTGGAAATTACCTCTTAATACTGTCAATGCTTCAACACTTTCACAAAGCACTGTGATGAAAACACCCTCACCTCCATTACTCTGCATGTTAAGAAGACAAAACCGTTATGGAGGTAGGAATGTTTTTACTTCACCCAGTGGGGCGCTTTAGAACCAAAATTATGCAGTATATTAAAATATTAGCACATTTAGCAGCAGAAGAATGGTGTTAACTCATTGATGGAGAAATTATTATTCAAAGCATATTACTGCTCTGACTTTAAAAGACTACAAGCGTACATGAGCCTAATTCTTTTATTTTTTTCAATAAATCACTTTGCTCATATGAAGTACCTGATGGCACTCTTTACTGCTCTTATACTCCCACTTTAGAATATTTTGTAAAGGAATACAGCCGTCGTGCTATTACGGACATCACAGCTTCAGTAAAATTAAGAGAAAATGCTTAGAGGTAATCAAGTTCCCTCACTATATTTTCCCTCAGCCATCTGGTAACTATTGAACGCTGTTTTGGATACTTTGAGAAAGAGCCCATAGCTTACTCATTATACAACACAACTGTCACATTCCCTCGCTCTCGCCCTCTGCCCGCCTTTCTTTCTGTCTGTTATCCTCTCTCTCTCTCTCTCTCTCTCTTTCTCCCTGTCTCTCTCTCACCAGACCAATCAGTTAAGGAGACACATGACTTAATGAGGTAATTGGTCTGATGTCTCTGGGGTACAATGAAAAATGCCACAGCATGCTATTGTGGTTAAGATTCAACACAAAGTCACATTACGCTACAAGGCATTGTTGGATGTCATGGATTTGGGGTTTGTCATACACTGTGCTTTAAGCTTCCTGGCTTTTTGTACTTTACATAATAAACAAAAAACATAGAGATGTCTGGCAAAGGTGAGTTTATGGCACTGTGAAAGTGAGCTGTGGGCGAGGCAGCATTTGCCAGTGGGAGCCACTGAAGCATTTTTATCTGGCCGATTTCCATGATTATGGCAACACTGTCAGCACTAAAATGTGCTGCTCTCGAAACAAAATGCTAGTTCTGCAGTGGAGGATCCTGATTTCTGTTATGCGACCTTGTGGTTGACATGGAACCACAAAAGTAGTGATCCCTTTCCATCCATCTACAATTTTCCATCCAGCTCCATTTGTTTTTCATTTGGAGAAACAAAACTGTTCACCCTTTTCCTTCTGTAAAAACATGGCATCCAGAAGGCCTTGTGGGAAGTATCAATCACTGGAATGGTTGTATTGTAATTGCCTGAACACACCGTATCAGACCTGCTCTCTAAAAAGAAAACACCGGACACCAGAATTATGGCACCAGAGATAACACGCAATGTTGCGAGGCTCAAACTAAAAATCTTATCTGTGACAGGATAGAGAGCATACATATTTGTGCAGCTACAGTATATCCGACATAGCAAGTACACGGTTTTGGATAGATGAGCGAGGGTAATGCAAAGGGCCATGTCGGCAGATAGAGTACCTCTGAATGAAACATGAGCCTGAGAAAACACACAATGGAAACACTGTCAGTGTATGAATCAGCCAGTGAGCCAGTTTGGGAAAATGAAATCATTGGTTTGGAGAAAGGAATCTAATTGTTCTAGTAGAGACAATGTTTTTACACTTAACGACCTCTTTCCTTTTTTTCTCATCATCAACGAGAAAAAAGAAATCCCCTGTTAGGTTAGGAGAGTTTGCAAAAACGATTTTGAGAAACACTGCAAATATTGAGGGTAATCATGTATTTCTTAAAGCTATTTTATTGTTGTAAGTTCTAAGAATTTGGATTGATAAATCAAATCACATTACAATTTCAGTCTGCTTAAGTGCTCAACGTGAACAAGAACATTTTGATGACAGATGTTAAATAATTGAATTTCTTCCTGATTATGGTGACTCTGGTAACTCCATCGGACTGCTTCCATTAAACTGATGACAGAAAAGGAACTCTACCTACTTTCACAGACTGGTCTGCCAATGGCATATGTACAATGAATTAAAATAAATTGCAGAAAAGTATGTAATCATTCTAGCCATCATGGGATGCCGCGATCTCGTCATTACTGGCGGTTGAAGTTGATCAAATACTTTCTTCTGTTGCAATCGCTTAAGCAGCAGATTTATTCAAACTAAACCGAGAGGTCTTTTTCAGGTCAGCCTGATTAGATTTCAGGGAAAGAGTAATAAAAACACAAGTCTTTGAAACTAACTGTGTAAAAAAAAAAGTTGTTTTTGTGTCCATAACCCAAGTCTGACCTTTGACCCTTAGACCAAAGGATTGCAAAGTAGATTACAATCAGATTAAGTTATTCTTGTTTGTATATTGTTGTAGTTCATGCCTATGGACTTGAGAAAACTTACTTTTTCCTGAATTTCTTTTGACAAATAATTGACAAAATTGATTTCTTCTTTGTATATAACTAAATACTGGAATTCATGATAAAATATACACCATAGTCATTTTGAAGAAAATCTAGTAAGATGTAATGTAAGAAAATTATACATCACATTGAACAAATGCAGTAACTCACCAGCCAGGGCGCCAGGGGGAAACAGTTAGATTTGACAAATTAACTGTTCATCAAGAATTATTTTCCTACTGTATGTTCCCATGATGTAGATTCTCCCAGGAGCTTGTTTAACTCCATTTATTTTACAAAGTTATAATTGAAGGTGTCTCAAACCATTGTTCATTTTTATTCTAGATGATTAGCTGACAGTGTGTGTTTGATGAAGCTGAAATTTCCTCAATGAATAGCAGCAATTTCATGTACAAAGACAATAATACAACTGCCAACTACAAGGCTATTATGCTGTTTAAATATTATCTCTCTATCTCTCTGAAACCGTCATGGAGCTAACCACAAAAACAAAGTCTGATAGATGTACAAAATGCTGTTTCCTGTCCTACCTACAGTCTAGCCTTTTAAGAGGGATCTTTCCCTGTGTCAAGTGGTATTTCAATGTTTGTTTTAATCTGCTAGGCGTAGCAGCTGGATGGAAAGGACTGTTTGGTGTGCTATTTGAGGCAAAGATCTGGTACACTACACTCACTGAATAAGATGCAAATCATTGTACATGTGAAAACTGTATGTTTTATAAAATAATTAATGTAATTCGTATTTTCTACGAAGTGTATGAATGAGTTGTGCACTGCCCAAAGCACCATAGAGTACTTTACTAGATCATAGTAGAATGGAATAGTTTATTAATAAGTGAATAGACTATTGAGTCAATAAACTCAAGCATTGAGATTTGATTTTGTTGTTAAACCAATTTAAAAGTATTATTGCTGTGTAATCACAATATCAAAGATACACTGACAAAGTATGTATGTAAATGTAAATAACAATATTGCAATATGTAATGGTACTCACTAGTTCACTGACACCAGTCTGAGTCTGAACCCAGCCTCCTATTATATTCTTCTCTCTCCTGCAGCACTGTCATGCATTCTTTCCAAACCTTTCAACACTGCGTTATCACCACTTCCTTATTCTGTCAGAAGCTGTCGAGAGAGGGGAGAAGATGAACTGCAATGGTGAGAATTTCCTGTTGATGTCTCCAATCTTTCCCTTTGTTTTCCTTTTTTATGACCCGGCTCGTTCCATTACCATTATAGTAGCGGACTGCCACAACAAACTAAAATGACCTGTTTCAACGTCTCCTAGGGTGGTACAAGGACAAAAAGGTTAGGTTTATTTAAACTTAATGAAACTCTTGTTGCTCTTTTTGAAAAGGCCAGTTCACATACATGTCACATTGTACAACAAGTTAACTGCTGACCGGGTACATTTCCCCTTCTAAGTGAAGAGCATTGTTATAGTGTTACAAGTCTCTTCCATTTACACAGCTGTGGATTTACAAGAAAAATACAGGCTACATTAACTATGTAATAGCTTAACGTAGCACCTAGGAATTCAATCACAACCCTCTGGTCCTCTGTAAATGTCAAATCACCAACTAGTGAAACGTCTCTGTATTTTAATGTGCACTTGATCAGTAAAGTGTATGGTCTCCTGTAGGTATAGCACATCTTTTGCATTTTTTACTCCACCTGTAAGTGTGAGGCCATGTTAAGAGTTAGATCAGAAAATCATGACAAGGGTGATACTGACCCTTAATATTATTAACTCACATTTGTTTTAAGGAATAAGTAAAATGCAAATTAACCACAAAAATATTCATACTTTAAAAACACAACACGAGCTCGCTAGCTAGCTAGCTAACAAAAGACAAAAAAGTAGCCATGTAGTTATCTTCTAAATAAGGTTAAAAATAAACGACTATAAGATTATTGTACACTAGAATCAAGCTGAATGTTTAGTTCATTATCTACATTTTATCCACTCTTCTAACAATGATATGAACTATGTCTATCTGCTCGTTTTGCTATCAATTTTGTGCTTTAACTCATTTAACAGTCATTACAAAGTGCAATGAGATATGGACTTTAAAACAAGGCTCCGGTGAAATTTCTCTTTATGTTTTTCAAAAATGATTACTTTTTTAAAAATGTATTTAAAGGCAATTTTATATACCAGAGATTCCCAGTGTAGGGGATTATCTGCAATAAATAACTATCCAACTGTATGTAATTTAATTAGTTTCAGTCATGGTTTCAGTGCAGAATTTAATTTGCGTTTGTGGCTTGAATGGCATTGCAGAGACTTCCAGCTAAACTAGAATAAAGGAGTATCACTGAATTGCAATTTTATGGTATGAATGTTTAGACTTTCAGGTTTTCAACGGGCGTCAGCCTAAAAGTGGCTAATATCAGCCTTTAAAAGTTCATATTAACCAAATACACATCTTATTTTCCCTTTATCATGTGTATACCATGGTCATTTATCAGTTTATTTCTACACCAATGACACCACCTTCCATAATTAATCATGGAATTTGTGAATTCTAGTTTCAGTGTTCAACTTCAGCAACATTGAGCATGTTCTTGTTTTGACTTGGCTCTTTCCACCTTTCTGTCTCTGTGTCTCTCTGTTTATCTTTCCCCGTCTCCCTCACATGCCTCCAGAGTGACACAGACTAAGGTGACGCCTGCAGTAGCTGAGATACGGCAAAGCTAATGGATTTGTCCCAGGCATCTGAGAGACAACAGAGCCCAGCCTCAGAGGGGATGAAACACAAAGGCAAAGAGTTTAAACGCCTCTCTCTTTCATCTTCATTTGGCCTGAAAAGAGACAAAAAAGAAAAGCGAATGAGCAACGTCTCACATCTCACCTCATCTACACCACAGCTTCCATCCATCATCTGTGGCAGTCTAAATCCCCATCCTTTCATTCCCCTAAAGGAGGGTAGTTTGTAATGAGGAGGGGATTGTTAAAGAAAAAAGTTATTTTTATTTCGTCTCAGAGGGAAAAGATTTAATGGCGACTTGTTACATTCCATTTGAATTACATAATTTATCTGATTTTCTATGAAACCTCAAACAGCCTTTGTGACACAAAACCATGTGTTCCATTTTACTCACATGTTTCAGACTGCTGTTTCAAGCATAGATCGAACTCCAGTGATGGGATTTATGAAAACACGGGGAGCAACACACGAACTCAAACCCCAGATTCAAATCAGGTTTCAGAACCAGGGTCACTCACAAGGAGGTGGAGAATAAATCCAGTGAGACAAGAGAAGCTCACAAATAATTTGCATAACTGTGTTTAGCTTCTATGCAATATTGCTATTATTGCTAAAAACTAACTAAATAGACTCAATGGAGTCAATAAGCACAAACTGAACTCTTGAGCACACTCTGCTTCAATTACAGTTGCACATCAGGGGAGGTGTCTTATTGGAAACCAGATGCCCTGCAAGGATTTGTACTGGGTTTTTCTTTTCTTTTTTTTGGTGGGGTGGGGGGGAGGTGAGTTACATTTTAGCTCATTAAAACAAGAAAGTATGGGTTTATAACATACCCATGACTACAACAACATATTTTCCTTGAACATGATAAAAATCTACCTCTTGCCATTCTTTTGTTATTGTGCTGAGTTCGTCGAAGTTTGTGTGTGTTGTAAAGTTGCCAAAACTATAACAAAGATGACTAATGAATCTGGTTGTGCCAAGGGATTCAGTATGTTGTAATTTGGTTTAGCTATGAACAGTAAAACTTGTTTCGTAGTACCAAGGCCATCTATTCACTGTGGTACAATACAATTACAATAAAATACAATTGATTCATAAATGACCTTTCATTTCAAAATCAAAGTGGGTCAGGGTGGTTAATTATGTCCTAACACATAAATATAGGGAATTAAGGTGGCGTTATTGCTTATTGAATAATGAGTTGCACAAGTGTAATCCATTCCTGAGCAGACATTATTGATTTGCTGTTGGTGTAAAATCCATCCATAATTCATATTTAAGCTGCAGGCTCTTCCTCGATAGCTGAGAAAATCCCTTTAAGGCACGACCAGGGAGGCGTCAGGAGACTCGTGAGGCTGTAAGTGAAAACTGAAGCGACAGGAAATGAAAAGGGGAGCGAAGTAGCCAATCACTCGACATTCCTACCAAACGTATACCAGGGGGTCGTAAGGACAAAGGTGAGGGGTTTTCTGGATGGTGAACACAGCTGTGTACCATGAGGAGTGTACAAAGCCGCCCCACCGTGACCCCCAAAGTCACCACTTCCACCGGGAGTTACCCATAACACATCTGGGCCTGATTCCCCCTAGCAGGCAGGTATCATGGCAGAACAGAGGGCCTCCTTCTCTCTTGTTTGTTTGTCATTTATTAACCTCATCCCAACCTCGCCGTGCCCTTCTCATTAGAGCTGTGATTGACAACTCAAAATGTCAAACTCACCCTGACATCCTGCACCAAATAACTAAACTGGTAAATCTCTGTATTCAAAATGAAGAAGGAGGATTTAAAGAAGCATTATAGAGATTGAATTTTAAATATAATGCATTATATGTTATATGAATCTATATTGGGAGCCTGGGAAATGTTTGTTGGACTGTTAAAGTCAGATACAATTAACCTACACTATTACCAGTAAGTGCAGCCTACAGTCATCTGTCTGTGTTTGGCTTTGTATTGTCCCTTTCAATATGACTGTACTGTACCACCATGCTGGGATGTATTTGTCATTATTAAGTTATGACAAATCCGCACCAGTGCCACCAAGACAGAATCAGTATTGTATTTCTGATAGATTCTTGATTTTTGTTCCTAATGTGAAACCGTTACCATCTTGATAAACCAATCAAAATCTGTTCAGCTCTGCGAGATACGACACAAAAGACTGATAATTTCTGACAAGGGATCAAACGCATGATGAATTGCAAGGCTCTCATTTTTCAGATGAGCTGCCCTCCAGTCTAACGACTTTTGACCCCCAGGTCACTTCTTTTGTGTGTAGTTGCATGTGTGTGGATTTTTGAGAAATGCTGAAGCGTTTTGCTGTGCTGCCAGAGCTTGTTTGTTTCCTTGCACATGTCCAAATGTGTGTCTCTGTATGTGTCTGCATGCCTGCATGTGTAACAGATTTGAAGAAGTTGGTTTAATCTACCCCCCACCATCACCCCTCTCTTTCCTCATTAAATGAACATTCTTCATTTGGCTTGATGGTAGAGTGCCTGTCCAACTTCTGTCCAGGACAAGGCTTAGGGTTTGAAAAAGGTAATGGGATACGCCCGAGAAGATGCTATTGTCCATCTGCCAGCACCAGTCAAACCAGTGTGATTTTCCTGCCAGTCAATCAACATTTAAATTAATTTGCATTCATTTTCACAAATAAGCATGCTTGAATATGTATTCAAATATGTATGCAAATGTACTCACTGTAGGAGCATAAACATATGCACATATTTACATGGGGGTATGTTTCACAGTATTTATGTTTTTAATACATGTGCATGTGTCAGTGTGTGTGCCAGTGTGTATGTGTATGCGTGTGGGGGTGTGTGTGTGCACATCTTCAGCGTCCACCTCCTCAAACTTCATCCTCTCTCTCTGGCTGTGAATGCTCTCCTCAGTGGCATTACCATAATATATTTTATTTATCAAACGGGCTGCCATGCATGTTCTCTCCCACCACCTGTTAGCGATGCACTCTCCATGCCACTGAATGCAAACGAGACCTTGGCCCTGCACGTAATTGAGCAACGCGATGCATCTTCAAAGTACCCGCAGCAGATGTCTCTCATCTCCCGAGACCTTATCTGAGAGGAATGGATAAATAAGACATAGGCGCAGAAATGGAGATGGAGGTGGTGGTGATGAGCAGAGAGGAAGAAGGAGAAGAAGGGGGTGAAAAAGAAAGGGATGATACTGATCCTTTCCTGTCAGGCTGGGATAAGAAAGGGCAAGAGGAAACGATGTGACTGCAGGGCATATTGTGTGAGTGTGCATGTGAGGGTGTGTTTTCTGTGTGTATTAGATTGAGATCAAGTGAGAAACAGAAAGATCATGATTGAGTGTATCAAACACCTCTCAAATTACACTGGACTAAACCATCTATATGTAGGAAACTGTTTTAAAATTAGCACCATAAATTGAAGCAAAACCAAATTGTCTGGAATATTCTTAATGACAAACTATTACCGGTTGACAGAGTTAAATGCTTTTCTCTAGCTGTTTTGGCCAATTCTGAGTGCTTTAAAACACAAGCAGGTGCATGCTAACAACATTCACAGTATCCTAAATATATTAGATTATAATAAATGAATTACACTGATCGATCACTTATAAACCCTTTAATTCAAAGCGAGACATTTACTTCTGGGTTTTGTCCGATTCTACTTGTCTGCTGTGGCAAATACTGTAAAGGAGTATTTGATGAAGACAAAATAAACAATCTGTACTTTACATCTGCTTTTGGGAGTTATGTCTGCTATATTTCATTTGTTTCATCTAACTTGTGAATCTTAATTTTTTTCATAAAGTAAATGTCATCTTCCTCCCCTAGGCTTCTCTGTGTTACTTTGAAGGGATATTAAGGGCATGGTTATTCCTCGTGGTGCGTCTCGACAGCATCTTGGAAGCTTGCTGAGTGTGTGGAAGGGTAAATTAGCAATTATAAGGCTGGTTCACATCTTCTGAGCACAGACAGAGTAAGCAAAATCCTGCTGCCTTCCGCCATCTCATTAACGTCCAGCCAGGGAGATGGAAACAAACAGAGAGTCTGGGGGTTACCCTGGGTGAGAATCTATCAATGACATGCACTCTCTCTGGATGGTGACGAGGTATTAATGAGCTTCCAACGCCAATGAGAGCTAATTATCAGTCTTCTGGAGGGAGAGAAGGGAAAAAAACAAATGGACGGGACATTTGAAAAGCAGACAGAGAGAGGGATGTTTCTGCAGATATATGCAAAGATCAAAAACTGTCATTTCTACCAGGTCGATATTCTCACAGGCCCAAGCAGCAGAGTGAAAAGAGCACCCTCAAAGGGCCCAACAGTCATCAATTAACTGTCAGTAAATGTGTAGACGATCATTAACGTACACTCAAACTCATGTTCAGAGAAACAAAGCCCCATAAATACACACTTTTCAATTTTAAACATACTTAGAGGGTGTTGACAAGTCTTATCCTGTCAACACCCTATCCATTCCACCTACACAACTCCCTCCTCTGAGTGCATTTATCAACAGTGTAGTTTATAACAAAACAGTAGGACTCAACTGTTGTAGCTCAAATGAACACTTTTGTTATTATTTAAATTGACTTTATTCTAGCTTTTAATGCAGAGGATGAGTAGTCAGTATATTAACTTAAAAATGCAATCCATTGGAAAGTTAATATGAGAAGCTAAGATGAGAAGCTTTATTACAACATGAGGGATTTCTTCAATTAGGTACACATTATGTTTTCAGTTTTGATGCTTCCCTCAAACGTTACATTTACATCAGATTAGATTAGATTCAACTTTATTGTTATTGCACAACAAAACACTGTTTGCATCTAACCAGAAAGTGCAAAGAGTATGAAAGTGTTGATGAGATTTCAATATGCAAATATACAGGTTACAGTATAATATATGGTTGTATAAACATATGAAATGAAATATATACATATGTAAAAGAAAAGACAGAAAGTGCTGACCAAGTCATATTTACAGCTAAGGTGCAAAGGTTAATGCATATATGAGTTGAACACAGATCTAATAAATATACAGTACCGTGTGTGAGGTGCTGTGAGTTGGAGTTCATGAATATGAAAAGGGGAGGGGGCGGCGGTCAAATTAATATGCTCTTATCCAATAACTCTGCTATACAACTAACTAACTACGCTACTATTAGCTTCCAATGTGGCCTCTGGTTGACTGACCCATAGATGATGAATGCTCCACATAAAACAAACGAACATACAGTATCTGTAATCTCTTTTTGCCACAACCACATAAAAGAGTAAAAACATTAATTGGGAGGAGCTAAATGTTATTCTGTTTCATTGTACAGATGAATACAGAAGAAGGGAGGAAGTATCCGGTCTTTATTTAAGAGAAATTAAAAGGTAGCCAGATTTTATAACCCACAAGCCTTTCTCCATTCCCTTTAGTCAGGAGAACAGAGCACAGCGGCACACAGATAAATCTTCAATGGAACACAACTGGGCTGGTGGAAATTGCTTTCAGTACTGTCATGAAATTGAACTGACTCGCTCGGCTTTGAACGCTGAGTTTGGGTTGAAAACATTTGAATATAAACACGAAGCAAAGTTTGGAACTGCTCTGTGAGAGGATTAAAGCAATCATTAGCCCACAGTTTTTTCCTAAGCTCTCAGTTAGGTTGGCTATCACACTCCACTAATAAATCAGCCAATTACACAGTGGTAAGAAGGGTGTGGGGGATTACTGTTCATTAGGAAGCACTGCAAGCGTTTACTGATGTTGAAACAATGGACAAGCTAAGCCCCACCCTAAAGCATTTCACTATAAACAAAGGCACATGATAATGACTTAACTGACTGATAGTAGGCCAAGCTGAGGCCTTTGTGGCTTCTGACAGCCTCGCTTCTCTTCATTTCATATAAAACCACAAGGGTCACTTAAAGCAAGAGAGAATGTACTTGAGGCTGGTGCAATGGTAATAATGCCTGACCACATTAAAACACACCAACGTGGCTGTGACTGCAGCACCCACACGTCTACACACACAACAGTGCTCTAGATGTGCCTGAAAATGTCCCACGTACCACAGCGATAATACCAAGGGCACCATCGGTCTTTGTCGTTTCATTCTTGAGCGCTTGTACCTTCAAATATTATCTAATTTAGAGCCACAACTGGTTCCATCTGTACGCTAGCAGAGTAGGGAGCTTTTGGAAATTCTATGACATGCAGCATGAAGCTCGGCAATTCTGACTTGAAGCCAGTTATTTATGGAATGCATTGTCTTTGGTTGCTCTTAGCCGCAGACTGTCGTGTAACAATGTCAGAAGCTGGTTACTTTAGAGAAGGTTTGTGCAGGAGGAGGAATTTTTATACAATACATCGCTAGATAATATGAGGATTACTCAAATCATAACAACAATCAGGAGGATGGAGCTTGAGAAAGTGACAGGAAGAAACCAACCGGCGGATGGATGATGGTAGATGAATTGAAGTGTCGACATGAACTCTGTATGCCCTCTGCTTGCCTTTTTCTATTCATTATAGAGGCTTTGTCTGTCTATTCTGCTATTTGAATTGTATTGTTTTTTACTGTAAATCTGGGACAAGTTTACTATAAGCGTGTGTGGATTTTTTTCTGCAATGCTTTCAAATATATAGGTTAATATGGCTGGACCAACAAAGCTACAGAACAGATTCAGCAAGTACATTTTGAAAGCAGGGAGGTAATTATATATTTATCAGAAAACTGGAAGAAAAAAAAACAACTCATGCAAAGTTATTTACAAAACATTTTGTCATCTCACAACAGAATTCCCCTTCCTCTAGCGCCCCACAAGTTAAAAAGAAAAGTCCTCGCACAGAAGTTACACAATTTACAAGTCAAATTCGAGTGAAACGCTTAATTAGACTTGTAGATGCCGTAGCATGATAGCACCTCGTTTTACTTTGTAGAACAAACATAAGCCATTTAGTAGATGCTTTTATCCAAGGCGCCCTACAAGGAACATGAATGCATACATTCTTCTGAAACCATAGTGTTTCACTCACTCACCTTACTTAAACTACATACCCATTGTTTTATGGGTGCACTTACCGGCAGGTAAACAGGCCGAGAGGCATTTACTGTCCCTTTTACAGAGCCTTATACCAAGGAAAGAGTCCTTACAGAAGGGAAGGAACCTGAATGGTTGCCGTGTCTCCAACCTACTGCACCCTCAGGTGGGGTCATGTTCTTAGCAGACAGTACAAGATGTTACTTAATACTGCACGGCCACACAGCATCAGTAGCTCTCAGAAACGAGTGGATAAAGCCAGGACATTGCAGAACACATTAACAAAGGCCAAAACATGTTAATTATTGGTGGAGGTAGAATTTCAATTGCTTTTCAAGATACTCTTCATGAGCCTGATCCAAAATCCCCCACACTTTAAAGACATCACTGTGCTGAACCAGGGGATTATTTTATATAAATCACATTATCTGCTATTTTGCACACATGAACTAAAGATGATGAGCCTCTCTAATTGTTGTAAAGCCATACCATATTTGCCCTCTTTGTCCTTGCTACACACACACACACACACACACACACGAGGCATGCACATGCACACACACCCATGCACACATGCAAAGATGAAAGCACACATAGATCATGGTTTCAGACATTTAGAGAAAGCATTTGGACTAAGTAAAGCAGCCGTGTCAGAGGTGATAAGTATGTTATGGTTCCCAGTAGACTGTAGGCCCCACGTGTCCCTGTGACAGCAGACAAATAATCCAAAACCGGACCAGGCCATTTTCCTTTCTGCTTGACATTTGCTATAATATGGTATGTGACTTGGATATTGTTGCTTTTAGATCTTGGCTTACAGCTTTCCGCAAGCAAGTCACAGTTCTGCTTTTATTTTCTTTCATTTAGTCAAGATGTCAGACTGACAATATATAGGCAAAACAAAAGAATCCACTCAAGTAAAAAATACTGTAAGATACACTACCGTTCAAAAGTTTGGGGTCACCCAAACAATTTTGTGTTTTCCATGAAAAGTCACACTTATTCACCACCATACGTTGTGAAATGAATAGAAAATAGAGTCAAGACAT
>JAVQJL010018126.1:0-19915 GCA_036024295.1 Nannoperca obscura | reverse complement strand
TATATTACACCCTGTGAGAGAGAGAGAGAGAGAGAGAGAGAGAGAGAGAGAGAGAGAGAGAGAGAGAGAGAGAGAGAGAGAGAGAGAGAGAGAGAGCCTTGTACACTAGATGGCACAATAAACTAACTGGAGACATGACTGGAATTTCAAACAGCTTCATAACACAATTGTATTTAATCTCTTTTGTGTTCCCTCTTCTCATCTCTTCTTTTCTCCTAATATAACAATATTGTCTTCAGTTCAATATTTCAGCAACATATGAAATATCATCTGATCATAGACCATAAATGGTGGAAGAGATGTCCAGATAATTTACATAAGTAAATGCAGCAATACCACAATATTAGAAAACTTAAAGGTATTTTTTTAAATGTTAATACTAAAAGTCAAAGTACTACATCCAGCAAAATGTACCCTAGCAGCATTAAAATAGTATTTACTCTGTTATTAGATTATTATAAATTAAACAGAATTTTAATGTCTAAACATCTGCAAGGTAAACTATCAGATAAATCCTGAGGAGGATAAAAACTACTCTCTGAATTGTAGAGGAGTAGAAGTGTAAAGTAGCATAAAATAAAAACAAGTACCCCAAAATTGTACTTTAGCACAGTATTTCACTACATTTCCTTCCCACCACTGCAGACCATAAGTAGCTCTTTAAACTATATAGACTGTTCTTTCTCCTGCCACAATGGACCTTTAATTTATTGAATTACAGCTGGAACAATCAAGCACCAGCTACTTCAGAGGATCCGCAATATAACAGAAGAAGGAAAAGCAACAGTAACTTACAAAACAATGATACTAAAAAGCTTTAAATAAATCTTTATTTTCATGTATTGCTATGTATAAAAAATTGTTTTCACTGCCACAATTCATTTTTTACCCATACATCAGTATCCATTGCTGTAAAGAGGTAAAGTTGCTTGCTCACAAAGACGTCAACAGACGAAGAATGGCACCAGGTTTGTGGTAGAAGCAATGTTTTTAGACTTCCGAGTAACTGAGCAGATTTCCCCAAATTCTTTGCTGGGCCAGCAAAGATTATGAATTAAATCCTGTGTTCCCTTGTATACTTTAATGCCCAAATGCATTCAGTGTTTACACTTCCATCGTCCTGAAAAACTAAAATAAAAAAAGCTACAATCAACATTAGATGTAGTACAGCGACAAACATGGGGAAAAGACTACAATAAGAAGCCACACTGCTGCTGTGAAGCTATTTACAGCCAAACATGCCACTAGTGACATTTGGTGTATACTGTGAATACAAATGTGTGAAGCTCGGGCATCACTTTTATGTGCGAGGAGAGATTGTTTTGTATTTACTTTTCCCAGGCTCTCAGTCCCACTTCTCCACAAGAGTACTTAACAATCTGCTTTACTATTCTAGTGTTCCAGTGAAGACTGAGAGCTGGAGACATGTTGGATGTCTTTTCCCTCACACATCTTATACTAGAGTTTTCAGTGCCTGCGACTTTGAGAAGTCTTACGTTAAATCCCCCTTAATACGTGTGTGAGAGTGAACATCACACACAAGAGGTGCTTCCCACACACAGCTATGTTTTTTTCTCACACGTGTGTACGTGCATGTGTGTGGGTGTGTGTGTGTGTGTGTGTCTAATTGTCACTCAGTCTCTCTCACTCATAATTTGATGTTTTTAATTACGTGTGTATATACTCATTGAGATTGACACGTACTCTTACTGCGAAGCCTGGTTTAATGAAACTCGCTGATAGCACTAGGTCTGTCGCATGCTCTGCAACAGACACACACACACACACACACACACCAGGACCATCATTCTGTCATCTCTGCTGCTGTAGAGCTGTTCCATAGGGAGCCTTGAGGCTGACTTATGGCCATCCACACATCACATTATAGTAGGCCTGTAATGTGTTGCTGAGCAAGAAAATATTAAGCCAAGGGGAGGAAAAAAATAATTTCCTGATGTAACGGGGATTGATGTGGATGCAGGAAAGATCCAATTTAGAATTGCATCTTGTAAGAAAGCTGTGAAAGTCACAAAAAAGGCAAGAATTTACCCTCTTCTTTGAGGCTGCATACAAACTTGCCATGTTAAAAAAAAAATCGGATGTGTTATTGAGAGCAAAACTGTTCGATATGTGTATCCCCTGTCACAAAATTAAAGAAAACAGATTACAGTTTAGACGCTGCTGGAAAAGTTAGCTTTGGCTACAGGAGGGAGACACAACGTATAGGCCTACAAAAAGTGTGCCATCAGACTGCATGGAGCAGTCTCTCTCTCTCTTCCCTGTACTCTCTCCCTCCGTCTCTCTCCATCTCATATTGCTTCAATATTAACAGGCTGGATTTTGCCTGACTACCCAGGACATGCGCGCTGAACAGGGGGAGGAGGTGTAACACAGACCGCCTGCTTCTGATCTTTTCACTCCATGATCATTCAATTATGGTGCGGAACTCTCATTTTCTGATCGCCTGCTCTTGTGGAAAGGGGGAAAAGTGAGGAAGGGGATTTTTCTTCTTTTACATGCATGAAAATAATTTGACACTTGTGTTGTTTTGGAGCTTTTAGTTTCTTACGGAGTCAAAGTGTTATTATTAGATTTTTCTAATAATCGATCGCCCCCGCCGCCACCCTGAAGTTCATTGTTATTATCTTGGCCGCCGGGATGGTGGCCTTCATTGGAGCGGTTATCTGCATCATCGCGGCCGTCCACACCGGATCCTCCAGAGCTGCCGCGGCACAGCAGCAACCGGCAACCGACAACCACTCGCTGTACCCGGACGCGGCGGCGCAGACCCCCGCCGCAGGGAGCTCCGTGGCCCGGGTCGGATCTTTGGGCGCTCTCCATGGTTCTGAAACGCCCGAATCAGAAGCACCGACCTTCAACATCGGGCTCGGCGGGCTGGACGGGGTCACTGGACTCACCGGGCACGACCCGACGGTCAGTCGACTCATCTGCACGCCGATCCCCGCTGGGGAGTGCAACCCGAAAAACTTTCAGCAACAAGCGGACGACCCGTCGCTGTACGCGGGCGAAGATTGGGGCTACCTCCGCACCACCGCGGAGGAGCTCCGGCAGACGGTCCTGCAGCAAAAGGACCAGATATTAACAGACCAGCGGACCATCAGAGAGCTGACGGGGAAACTATCTGAGTGCGAGAAGGGGCTGGACGGCCGGAGCAGCAGCGCAGACAGACGCGGCAGCGCTGCGGGGCTGTTGGGGGGCAAAAGCAAGGCGGAGGAGACGCACCTGGAGAGGATCATGGTACGGGACAGCCCGGCTTCGACGCCAGATAGTGTCCACTTACTCACCGTCAGGGCTGTGGATGAACTGGAGCAGGCTATCACCCAGCTCAAAGACCGCATAGAGAAACTGGAGGTAAGTGAACTGTGAAGAAAATCACTGCAACATATAAATCATCTTCTGCATGCAACTGAAACAATACCTGAGAATGAATCCCAAGGAGCAGTCTGTAGTCCCACATGATGGGAGATTAAAGAAGCATCCTTAAGATTGACCGAGAGTCGTGCTGATTGCAGCTTTGAGTATTAATGTAGCGGCTGTAACTCCAGCTATGGCTACATTTTTCTGTAATAAGTGATTATCTGAGTTGACATCCATGGTTAGACTGTATTAGTCTCTTCTTCACTTTATATTCCCTTTTAGGATTTCTGGGCACGCATGAGTGGTTTATGAGAGCAAGGGTTTTGAATTTTGAATGAGAACAAGTGAGTTATCCAAAAGGCTTTGTGTGATGTTGGATATTGGCAGCCAGCTTTTTTTGTCAACAACAACAACAACATCAAGTGAAGCAATTCACCAAGTAGCCCTATTTAAATACAACTTTTCACAACAACAGTGGAATATACATAAAAAAGTCTTATTATTCTTTGCAGACACAATCAATTAAACAGATCAGGTGATTCAATCTGAAATTATATTGATGTTAACTGCTGGTGACATTTATTCATTTTGTATAATCATCTCCACATCTGCCTTTAATTATACATTGAGTGATCGCTTTGGTGAGGTTGCCATAATTTATCATGTCACCAAAACAGCTTGAGATTTAAAATTAAAAGAAAGACAGAGATGAAAAGTGAGGCAGAGGAAGAAGTGAGGGAGGAGGAGGACAGAGGGGAGATGAGGATAAAGATAAGTGGGGGGGAGAGCAGCAGAGCAGCAGGAGGAGGTGGAGAAGCATAACATAATAACAACAAACTTGCCCTTATCTGACTAGAATCCAATGATGTATAACCTCATTTCTGTCTGAAGTAATACCATACATCATTTATGAGTTGCCTATATTTGTTGAAAGCACAGACCAAACGTGCTTCTCTGCAGTAGTACTTCTCACTTGATGGTAGTTTATGTAGGACTTGTCTGTATGGGTCATTTTCTCTGTGGATTACGCACACTTTGTCTTTTTTCCATACTGCCGTCCAATGAAAACCTCCATAATGCAAAGAAACTGAATTATCTCCATGTTTGGCACTTTTCAGGAAGTGGGAAATTTAGAGTCCTCCTTCCACAGAAGACGATCTGAATGGCTGTCTCAGGTCTCAGGGTGCTACATAGTTTTACAAATAGTTGTCACTACAGCTGACAGTTATTTAAATCGTTTACTTGTGTATACATGGGTTTAGATGGTATAGTTGCATAATCAGCCACACTGCCACCCACTGGCCAGCCGCTGTAAGTGCAACACAAATTACTCAAAACCAAGATGGCCGGCGGAAGGCCACATCCTTCCTTCTATAATAAGAGGCCCTTGCAGGTAAAAAACATTTGGTATCATCAAGTAACAACTAAGGAGTAATACTATTGGTAAAATGTTCAAGTATTTATTTTATGTTGGGAGGAACTTGTAGAAAATCTTCTGTCCGCTAAATTGGAAGTCATGTATATCTGGCTACATTTCAAATGCAAATCTTTGTTTTTCTTAACAAACTTCATCTGAGGTAACATTTTTGGGTGTAAATCAGTTGATTTATGTTATTAGAATGTAACTTATAATATTTTGTGAGATTAATTCCATTATGTGAGTAAAGGTCTTTGTATTTATTAGCGATCAAGTGCAGTGCGTAATAGAAAGGCCTACAGGATAGTGGAGCAAGTACCATCTGAGTCAAGTGAGGATGATACTGGTGCAAATGATGATGAATGGCTACCTCAAAAATAATGATTAGCCAATGCTGCCAGCATTGTAGTAGTGACATTGACAGTGAAGTTGAGGGAGCTGAGGAAGCTCATACTGACAGAGCTCAAGGACAGAAAAATTGCAGAAATGTCTGGAAAACCATAAACAGCTAGTTTGAGGGAGACTTGACAAAAAAAACCCAATACAAACAGATTCCATGATTCACACAAAACCAAGTAAATCTGCATACTGTGTCATGAAGATAGTGAACAGATGTAAAACTGAAGAGACTTTACTGCAGAATTACATGTGACAGATTTCATATTGAAAAATGTAAGTTCCATTTTTTGAATGCCTAGAGAGGAATAAAAACACTAAGAAAAAGTCCAGATTGAGGTTGTCATACTGATGCATGAAAAGGTTAAAGCTAAAACATAATACTGTTGTTTTTTGTTTCTGTGTACAGCAGGTACTTGGCCTACCTCAGTAACAGTGTTTACATCATATTATGTGAACTGGTGAATGTACAAGAAGAGCACTCATCTGGGGATACTAGTCAGGTCAAATAACAGTGTTGAATTTCTTACCTCCCCAGATTTTTTCTTGCACGTGGTCTGCTCAAGCAACTCTTTTGCTGATCATGTGTCGTGCATAAACTCTTAATACCACTCACCAGAAGCCCACATATTTTTTTTACAGCCAGAAAACCTAAAGTGCCATCCCTGATTCACATGTCAGAAGAGAAAAAAAAAACTGTCCAGCTAAATTCACAGGCAACATCACCAATTAGCATTCAATTACACACTAGCTTCACCATATGTCATGACCAACATCTGGTCAGACACAAGAGGCAAACACAGTGTGCTGTGGTTGCAAATTCTGTGAATGTGCGGGAACTGTCATGATTTTCCATTTCTAGCATAGTTAGTGGTACACTTGGTACCACAGTCTCTAATAGCAGTTTGAGCAGTCATGGTTGTTGTTTCAATTTCCATAGGCTCAGTGATAGTAAGTTCTCTGTAATATCGTGCTGATCCAGAGTGATGATTCTTCACACTGTGCTTTATCTTTAATATCAGATGTGTTTGAAATAAGACTGTGAGTAGCAATGTCTTCTAGCCTATCCTACGGTGCTTATATTCTATTTCATGATTATCGTTTTTTAATCAAATGAAAGAATAGATATTCTTGTTTTCATGCAGTTGTTTTACATTAGGTTTATATAAGGCAGCATGGATGGGTGTAAACTCACAATAGCACTTTAGGTCCCTTACAAATTGCTTAAAAATACAGAAATTGCAGCTTTCTTGAAACAGATATGATGTTTTTTGTTAAATACCTAAACATTAAGTTTTATGACTGGAAATCCGGCAGAAAACCATAAACAGTTAATTAAAATCAGACCAAAATCCACAAGATTACAACCAGTTACAACAAATGTTTGCTAACAAAACGTGCAAAACACAAAACATATGTATTTAGGCAGGGCAGTGGTCTGAGCTAAATGCTAACATGTTGATGTTTAGCTGAAAATATTGAGCATGCTAAGATTTGCTAAGTAACACTAAACAACTTGAAAGAGGCTGATTGGAATGTCATCGATTTTAGCAGGCATTTGGTCACAAACCAAAATTGGACAAAATAAAATTTTGAACAGATGACGGCGCTAGATGAAAAGTTAAGTGAACACTAAAGTTATTGTAATTCATCCTCTGTGGAACAAAAATGTCCGTTCCACATTTCATTGCAATCAACTGAATAATTGTTTCATCTAAATCACAAATGTGAACCTCATGGTGGCACTGGAGGAAAAGTAAGGAGATAATCAAGTAATTTGGATTAATCATCTGGAGACCATGAATGTCACAAAAATAGATGAAGAGATATTTCACAAGTAACACATTTGACCTGCTGCTGATACTAGATGAAGGGCAATCACCAAAGTCTTTATCACTCATCCTCTGGGTAGCTCGGATATATATACAGTCTCATGTAAGGCCATCTAGTTGTTAAGATATTTAATTTGGGTCAAAAAATGGAGGACCAACAGACTGACAATGTGTTGCTAATAAAAATAAAATGGGCACACAGATGTGAGACATTTTCACTTTGGTTGTCAAGTTAGTGTAAGGTATATGTTGGTATGAAATACTGTAGTTGACTTAACGATAATGATGCCTTTACCACACTTGTGCCACTATAGATTTATTTTGTATACATTTATGTATTAGAGGGCATTGCAGTTTTGATCATTTTGTCTTGAAATGTTTTGCTTCTGAGCATGTAAATACCTGCCTCTGGGCCTAACCCCTGGAGCGATGACAGAACTGTCAAATATATTTGAGGATTAATCACCTATCATGCCAAGTCTCAGAAATGTTTTTGATTTGTGTCTCTCCGTTAGCATATGCATGATTTTAGCAGGTGGTGTAGTCTTAGCAAGGTGTATACCTTTAATTTTGGATTCAGTTTCAGAAGACAATTACAGCAAATGTGTTTGTGCTTGATGATATTACAATTTTCTAATAGGAGAAATTTGCCTGACTAAAAACAGGCTGGTTAACAATTTTAATCTTGATTTTACCACAATATGTAACAATATATATGTTTTTCTAGGTGGAGTAATGACTGAAATGGGATGAAATGAGGAATAAATCCATCCATCATGTATCCCATTTTCTGGGACAAAATAATAATACTCATTACATTAAGGTCTACAGCATGTGTTAGCATTTCAGATTGTCACACAGTGGTTATCATTGTAGGAAGTTTTCTCCCCCTATAGCCTTAGTTTTTTAGTATCATCTTATACAATACAGGTAAGCACAGTTCACACTATGGCTTTTATGCATTGTTCAGAGTGCTGTCTGTATTTTCTGTCTTAATTCCCTAATGGTGTCTCTGTATTTTTACTGCATACTTTAAACAAATACTGGTGGATATACTGGACCACACAGAGTTTGGAAATCTTGCAGAGTCTGTATTTTCCACATTTCTTCCCTTGTGGTTTGGGTGTTTATTTCAGTGAACCATTGTGCAGCGGGGCCCAGCAATTTGTTGTTGAATGAAATGGTTCATTCTCTAGGCAGCCTTTGCTGACTTGTAGTTATTTGTTGTGTTATACTTAAATGAAAAAAAAATCCCTGAAGACATGAGATGGCTCAGCTTGATGATCTGTTCATAGCCAAACAACACTTGAATACAGAGCTTTTTGTTATCTTCTCTGTGAAATCAAAGTGCTTTAAAGTACACACTGCTTTAGTCATGCTTTATATCTGTCCATTCAGTACGCAGCTAACATCCAGTTAGCTTAGCTTAGCATCAATCAACCAACCTAGGAACGTAGTCTGCAGGTGCAATCAAGCTACCAGCACCTCGAAAAGTCATTAATGCACATGTTATAGCTCATTTGAGTAATCCCAACAAAACCAAAGTGTACAATAAATAATTTATGGATTTTATGGGGGGGTAATGTTGGGAAATGCTAAAATATATGGTTTTACGGGGGTTATTTGCAGGACTGTTTCTTGGCCAGGTATCTAGCAACCTCACGGTGACTGTGCCTAGCCAAGAAGTAGTCCTTAAAATGACTACAGCAGAGTGAAACCTTTGTAACTCAGCCCCAGGATGTAACTCCAGGCATGATGTAATGTTTCAGCAAAATCAATTTTCAATTGGGTATAACTTTTCCTTACATGGTACGACATTATGTTCACTGCTATAGTTGGGATGTGCAAGTAGTAAATACATTACCTGAACAAGAGTAAGAGTACTTTACAGTATTTTTCTTAGACTGTAAAACCCACACTGTGAACCAGTTTTCATCCACTGACTCCCTCCTCTGCAGTCAGACATTGGCCCATTTCCTCACAACCAGACGGACATCAACTCCTCAGGAGTGCCAGGGGAAGGCGGGATGTCTGGCGGCCCAGAAAGGTTGGCTGATCCTGGGCACAGGGCTGGTGCTGACAGGTCCTGGAGGATGGAAGACTTGGAGGGGGAGCTGGAGAGGAAGGTGGAGCTGCTGGACAAAGAGAGACAAGCCCTGAGGCTGGAAACTGAGAAACACAGACAGGAAATCGACCAGGGCATCAATAAACTACACCACCGAATCTCAGGACTGGAGGAAGGTGGGTATTAACAGAGAGGGGGAAAAAGAAAGAAATTATCAGAATGTGTGTGTATGTGTGGGAAAATGTTAACGTGTAAGTGGAGATATAATTAAGAGGTATACAAAATGATGAGAGAAATGATAAGTGGCTGTGATTAATCACTTGGATGATGACTCAAGTCACTAATGATGAGAAATAATCTGGCATAAAAGCCACCTCAGATGTTTAATTTTTATTTTACTCAATCAAATCATGCCATGAGGTTTCTTTTATGATTAATACATTATGTTTAACTTATGTCAGAGTAAAAAAAACATCAGAAAGACTATGATATTCAGTCCCTGCTTTTTAAAAAAACAGATCAGATGTTTTTATATGAAGAAAGTGCAGATACAGTATATGATAAAAGCAGGGAATCTATTTGATCCTCTTGCTGGATCACTGTAGATGACTTCATTGATTCTTCTTGCATTCTTCTTTTGTTTCCACATTCATGCTCTCTTTCTGCTTTCCCAGATATCTCGGGGCATTCTTTCCCAGAGGGCTACAGACTGTCCTTCCCAACTCGGACAAACTACATGTACGCTGTTGTGAAACACTCCATCCCAGCACTGCGGGCCTTCACCATCTGCCTGTGGCTGCGGCCCGCAGAGGGAGGAATCGGGACGCCTCTGTCTTATGCTGTTGCCGAACAACCCAACGAACTTGTGCTGCTGCAAGGCCTGCATACCCCCACTGAGCTGCTCATCAATGACAAGGTATACTGTATCAGTGTCTACTGTGTTTATCTGAACTGATCTGTACATTGCTTGGGCACAATTGATGTTCCCAAGGAGATTTATGTCATGGGTAATATTTCAAGCTATTTATTGATTAGATTCTTAACTCGACTTAAGTCTGCACGATCATTACAGGTAAATGTTCTGCAGAAGTTTATCTTAGTAATGTAATATAATTCAAGTCAAGATGCTGAAAACAGGTATGCAATGGAAATATATTTTTCAGATATCACTGTATATATACATATACATTTATATTTGAAATTTCTATAATTATTTAAAGTTGACAATCAATTTACAATATATAAAACAACTAATTGGCAGTTTATAATGCTAAATATATCAGTTATTGCTAGATAAGATTAAATAAACCATGAAGATCCCTATCTCCATTCAAATATATCTTTTCATATAGAAATGTAATTTTTCAATCTGCGTCAATATGTTTGTGTTGATGATGCCCAAGCAATGTGGAATATTGTTAATTAGATGTTATTAGTACAGCCACAGAAATGTGCTTTAAATAAGAAACTGTACATTACTGTGAATGTATGTGCTCACAAAATCATTTAAATGTTTTCTTTAATAATATTTCTGTGCCTTTTTA
Source organism: Nannoperca obscura (assembly GCA_036024295.1). Lineage (NCBI taxonomy): Eukaryota > Metazoa > Chordata > Actinopteri > Centrarchiformes > Percichthyidae > Nannoperca > Nannoperca obscura. Next base: position 9,283 of record JAVQJL010018126.1, on the reverse strand, counting down.
ATAAAAACATTAATGATGGGATAAAAAATGATGTATCTGAAACCCAGTGTGCTAACTCTTTATAACTTCCCTGTAAGGCACAGTAGTGACTGGATCCAAGAGTCTGCAGCATTAATAGATATAGTGTGGGAGACGGCAACCAGTGTACATATCTTTGGTCATTTATTATCACCATGGTATCACTTAAGAAGAGTTTCACTCTTGCTTTCTGCAAGGCTCTCCCACTATTTGAAATATTACCAGTTGTACTGTATATAAAAAGAATTTGTCTTTATTAGAATATTTAATGTCTATTACAGAAGAAAAAGTGCACTGTATTAGAATACAAATACACAGAACACATCAAATGAAAGAGCCAATTTAGAAGACAATCTAAATAGCCTCATTCATGTGTTTAAATGACAATCTAATGTACCACCGTGACTGCATTGCAGGGTGGTGTAGTGCAGTGCAGTGGCTTTAGGTATAATTCAGTGAAGTCATTATGGTAATAGATGCCTGGAGGAAAGTTTCTGTCCTTGGAGGTAGCACAATGTCTTTGGGACTGAGGGAAGTACTGTATAATAGCTGGCCCTGAAGACTTGTGAATGTGTGACCCTGAAAAACATCAGAATGCAAAGATATACTTCATCTGAACTTCACTCTTGCTCTGCGTTTCTAGGTGGCACAGCTGCCTCTAAACCTCTCCAGAGGCAGCTGGCAGCACATCTGTGTGAGCTGGAGCCAGAAGGGAGGAGCCTGGTGGGCCTATCAGGGGGGGAAGCTGAGGGGCGAGGGTCACGCACTGGCAGCCGGACATCACATCAGACCTAGAGGAGTGCTCATACTGGGGCAGGAGCAGGTAAATGCACGAATCAGGAAGTGACAAACAATAAATTACATTGTAACTGATTGGAGGCAGGCAAGGCTGGCAGGTTACTCCAGAAGAAATAACATTTTCTATGGTGTGTGTGTCTGCGCGCATAAAGGTCATAAGCAACAAGGGTAATAGCCTGTGGCATCTTTATCCAGAGCCAAAAAATATATATTATGGCTTTGTTCCATAGTCCTGCATTCATACTTATCACTTTCTTGCACATCTCTTTCATCTCCTCAAAAGTCCACAGTCTTGCCCAAGGCAGCAAAACAGTCAGAGCCTGTCTGTGTACGAAAGTAAAAGTGTCTTTGTCTTCAGTCACCCAGCTCCTTTCAAGTTCCCTCTCTGTAATCCACCTGACTTCATTCTTCTTTCTTTCCAGGATTCCCAGGGTGGAGGTTTCGACTCATCCCAGGCCCTGGTTGGAGAATTGTCCCAGGTGGGTCTTTGGGACAGGGTCTTGTCTTCTAGCCAGGTAGCTACCTTGGCTCGCTGTGGCAGAGTAACCCAGGGCAGTGTGGCCCCCTGGACCGAGAACGGAGTTGAGGTTTACGGTGGAGCAACCAAGGACCCGGGGGAGCCTTGTAGTAAACACAACAGGAGTTCTCAATGACTTGGCTTGGCTTTGAAGAAAGGGGAAGTGAAAGAAGGGCAAAGGGAGGGGTGAATCTGTAACACTTTCAAGAAGGTACAATTCCATCTGCCCAGTATTAGCACTGCTAGAGGAATTTCTAAACAACTCTATGTGGCATGGACTGACAATTATGTAAAAAATTGAAAATTGATGGTATATATTTATATGAGTAGAGGCTTTGAATTTACTTCACCAGACTTCTAGAAACCACAGCCGATGCCATCATGGAGGTCCACTGGAGAATTGTGCAATACAAGATGAGATAAATATAGCTGTAGTGTGGGTACAGATCACATTATGTTATTACTAATTACTAATTAAGTTATAACTTATAAGTAAAAAAAACTTTTCAGTTTCAGGCTACACTTAACTATGTTGTCATTAGTTCTAGCTCCTACTCTCTGCACTTTTTTTTAGCAAACCAGCTAGCACTCTAGTCAAAACTAATAATGTATATGCTAATATGAGAATACTAGCAAACAAATGAACATTTGACTAGCTTTTAATTTGTTAGCAAAAGTGTTAGCAACGACACAGCGATTGCTAGTTGAAAAATTTGTATTTGCTTCCTAACAAACTGCCATTATCTACCCTTTAAGGGAATTGTTAGAATTGTTAAATACGCTTATTCACTTTCTTTCCAAGAGTCAGAAGATGAATACGGCTCTCATGTCTGTACAGTAAATATGAACCAGCTAACTTAGCTTAGCATAATGACTAAAACAAGGGGAAACAGCTAGCTTTGCTCTGTCCAAAGTAGCACATTTAGCCAACCAGCACATCTAAAGTTAATTAATTAATGCATATCTTCTTTAGTTTAATCTTTCTTTACCATTAACTTTTTTGCTAAGCTACGTTGCTGGTGATAGCTTCATACTTAGCATACATACATGTGAGTGATATCAGTCTTCTGATGCAACTGTCAGCAAGATAGCGAGTAAGCGTATTTCACAAAATGTAGAACTTTTCCTTTAAACTGATCAAATCAGTGGAGAAGTTGTCATTTAACAGTTAAAACTGTGCAAAAATTGCCACTGTTTATTCTGTTGAGACTGCTGAGAGCTGTTGACCTCCACTATGGCTACCGGAAGTTGTGTTGAGCCAGCTGAAAACTCTCCATGAGTGCAGCAGGGTTGGGGTGAAGTTAATTAAGAGCTGGGACGGCTTTAGAGTTGGGAGTCAACGTAAGGTGATGAAAAATGTTGGAGAAAGTGGTGGGAATATTAATTAGTAGATGGCAGAAAGGAGTAGATGATGAAAGAGAAAGAAAAGAGGAGGGACAGGGGAAAAATAGATAGACCAGACACTTTTAAGGAGTGATGCCACATTGTTTTCACCTCTGCATGACGTATCCATATGCCTGTAATGTCTTGCCACTGCACTGCGCAGCTCACAAGTTTCACAAAAGCAGACAGCTCCTCCTGCATCCATGGCTGACAGGTGGCTGTCTTTGTGTTTTTCTATTAAGGCCTGCGAGTCTCTTTTATTCCCTAGATAAGTTACTGAACAAATCTAAAACAAGAAGTTAGCTATTCCCTAAGGAAGTCACCATCACTAGCAGAATGTTGCTCTTTTCCTTTTGGGTGCATTTTACACACATTTGACAAGCCTTTGCCCCATTTATGTCATTCTGTGTAAATTTAGAAAATCAAGGTCAGAGAATGGGCTCTAATCAAGGAAATGTGTCTCAGATGTCAGCTTTTGGCTTAATCTTATAGTACACGTTATGTTCTTTAAATTCATGGTGTTCAATGCAACCTTCAAACAAATTAGTTTGTTGACATAATGCACTAATTTCAACAAACCTATATATTGACTGTTTCGTCTTTGCAATTTTATACATGCAATCACTCAATAATGTGGTTTGATAAATGCAACCTCCGACTCTGTCAACCTTTTCACATTCCATGCATGAGTTGTTCTGTGTGTTTGTAACATGCCTCGGTGCATCCAGTATGTTTCTGAAAATCCATCTCTGATCCCGTTTGTACTCCAAAAACCTTTTGATGATTACCCTCAACTGTTGTGTGAGACACGATAATGCAGACTGTCCATTTCAAAAGATCTGACAAACACTGGCTCTCCCTAGCATAACAAGAATCCTTAGTGGAAAGTGCCTGTCAGGGTGTTTGTACCCATGTAAACAAATCATCAAATTTATTATCCTGATGGAAAATTCACACTGCTGGATATTTTGAACTAATTAAGCATCAGTGTTTCTGAGAATTCCCTGGTGAATCTTTAAGATTTAAGAGGTTTGATAATTCATTTGAAAACAGGACTTCTGTGGGGTGCCGCCAAACTGACGCTAAATCAGGTCAAAATCATCTTGCTGAGCCTAGTAATGTTTATGAAGATGCCTCTCAGTCTGCAGTGTTATTATTAATATTATGCCTGGTGTCTGTTCAGCTCATGTCAGAGCTTTTTTGGGGCTTTTTGATAGTGGTGTGGCATTATTCTGTTTACAGTTTTTGGAACTGAAAGCTTTTTAACTTTATTGGCAATGTTTGTCTTTTCTTACATGGCATTTATTTTCACTGTATGGATTGGTATCTGTCTATTTTCATGTTGTTGTTTGTATAAATACTGTACGTCCATGTCTTGTATGGTGCCGTATTGTTCTGCATATGTGTGCCGTGTAAACAAAAACTAAAATCTTTATTAAAGTCCTAATTTTCAGATGTAAAGAATGCAGTCATTTTCTTAATATCTAATACGATATTAGCTTCAGTGGAGAATAAAACGTGCAGTGAATTAAGTCTATAAGAGATTCTGTCAGCTACTCTTGTATTCAAGGACATGCACGCACAAATTCACACACACTTTAATTTAAGAAAAAACTAGCTGTGAGAGCAAACCCTCCTACAGTAAGAGTGCTCTCCAGACTCCACAAGAAAAACAAGCTTTTTTCAATAACACAAAAGACTATATATTTCTTTGTTGTCTTAGTCTTCTCTTCATTCTCCTTCCAAGCAAATTAAAGGAGAGAGTTCAAGGAGAAAAGCCTGGAGCCTACTCCCTCTGGTGCAGCGGGTGTAGATGTGAGTTAAGTGTGAGGATTTGGAAGAACCAGTGAGTCTGTTGTGTCTCAGCTGCTCATGTAGTCGTGAAAAAAATGGCTCTATTTCTGTGGCATGTGTTTTAGAAGCACAGTGGGTTCAGGACCTCACATTCCGTGAAGGTTTTAAATGAACAGCACGCTATGTATAGTACAATGAAGACACATGCACACAGTAGATGGAACGGACAATATTCTGTATATAGACAGTTTTCACTATGGACTCTGTATATTTATGTTTAGGCCTGTGAAGAAAGATACATTTTATATGCAGACTGATACTCTGACATACGATAACATTACACCTGTAAAATTGAATTCAATCTGATGGCGCTTCTTTTAAGACATAAATTGAAACTGCAATTTTTAAAATAGTTTTGGCTTTTTCATTTGATACCACTTCATATATGTCTGTTGAAAATAATACTACGACAGGCAGCCTGTTATCTTAGTTTAGCATAAAGACTTGAAACGGGGAAACAGCTAGCCTGACTCTTAACTATTCCTTTAAAATCAATTTCAATTTGTGTCTGACATGATTTACCGTAAGACCAAAAAATAACTGTTCACCTCCAAAAATTGCAGGCCTATTTTACAGGATTGCACTAAATTGTACAGGTGTTTATCTCATTGTATATATTCCTGTATGCCATCATTGTGTAATCTCAATGTCTCCATTTTGTGTATTAAAATAGACATTCAATTCTAACTCTGCCTTCATCCTCCCACCTCTCTGTCACCCTCCTCTCATCTTCTCACTCCCTTCTTCCTCCTCCTCAGTGACATGTCTGCTTCAGACCCCTGCGTCCTCCTCCTTCGCTCATTGTCGACTGTCACCTGCTCTTTACTTGGTTTCTGCACTCCTCATGTCCCGTTCCTCAACCATTTCTTCTACAGACAACAAAAGAGACGCACAGACAGCACAAGGCTCTGACTTCTTAAGGCTGCTGTCACGACACGAAACGTAATTTTTACAGATATGTTGGGAAGAAATTGTAGGGAGCAAAATGTACAAGAGCATTGTAAAAACAAATAACTAGGAGTAGAGATTTAAAAACAAATCTATTTATCTATGCTTCTCTGCCTCAATACATAAGTCAGGCAACATCATTGTTGATGTAGTTTTAGTTTTCTTTTGGGCTTGTGTACTAACACACTATGGTGATGACTTGACAAGCCATGAAGTGACTGATAATCTTATCTTACCAATAAGTACAGCAACTAACCGATGCTGTAAAGCAGTGATTCCCAACCAGTGGTACTTGTGCAGTTACCTGGAGGTACGTGGCAAATTGTGAAGCCTAGCAAATATGAGAAAACTATAAATTATGATTTGATAATTCATATCAACATGTTTGTGTTTAGGAGAAAAATCAACACACAGGTAAGATTACAAATCTGTATGAAGTTTTCCACCAACCTTAGTCGATTGTAAGTTGATTCTGCAGCAAGACTGGTTGGAATAAAGACAACAAAAAGCTAAAAGTCAAGAGACTGTAAACAACCAGTTTCTGTCACTCCAAACAACAGTAGTACAAATGCAAACTTGGCCAAAACTATTACTAGACTATTACTATTACCAAAACTATAAGTACCATTGAACAATACCATAAAGCCCTCTCTTCTATCAGAGGGGTATGGTGAAGGTAATTAAGCCCATCTGATAGGGTTGTGGTGGTAAGTCAGACAAAACGCTTGGGAATTGCTGCTGTACAGCATCGAGTGGTAAAGGAGAAAACAACAGTATCCTGTAATCCCTAATTAGTGTGAGTCGATCTGATAAGACACGGCTGAACAGCAGCTGTTCACGATATCCTCTCTTTTATTGATGACTTACAACTTAAGTGCATCATCTGCTCGTGCCAGAAAGCCACAGTCAGCTGGCTGGTGTCACAAAACGCAGATCTAAACAGAGTCAAGGTCCTGTAAACCTTGTTATTGTGCTCACTCTGACCGACGCTTAAGAGGAGGATATTTACCTCTTTAACACTGATGTTACACAGTTTACTGAGGCTGTGTTGTGTTTTGTTTATTTAAATATTAAACTAAAAGAAAATGGAACTATCAAGATGTCGTATGCAATATATGCTATCATAATGACACTTTGGGATTATTTTTGATGAATATAAAACGTGCATTTGAAGATTTCTTGGCCAAACATGTAGTAGTGGATCTCCAAGTGAGTCTGTGGAGCTTGAAGAGGCTAAAACATCTGAATCATGTGCATATGCAATATGCAACAGGCTTACATGGTTAAAAAATTTTTTTTGCAACGTGTCTCACACCTGCTACAGCACTGCAGCTTTAACCAAATTGCCTGTCACAGCTAGTTTCTAACTGCTTTTGGCAGGCGGTAGGATGCTAATTTCTTTCTCTGCACTCTAAACATTTCTCAGAGACAGCAAACGGAAGAGGCGTAGGAGGAGACACAAATTCAATGTGTGATTCTCACACATCAATTCAAATCTCTTCTTATCAGTTTCTCATTTCAATTTTTGTTTTGTTTTTGCACACCAAACAAAGGAATCGCACTTCGAAATTGGTGTCTTTGTTCGCTGTCTTTCCCACTGGAGCATGAAAATTGAGAGTGTGCAGTGGCAGCACTGAGTGTGAAGAAAAGAAGTCACAGGACACTGACAGGAATGGATATATTGCCTGCAGCAGGGACTTAACCTCTGACCTTCCAGATCCTGTAAAACCTTTATCTGCCTTTACCATTCCAATTATATTCCATGTTGGATTACCAGTCCTTATCTAATCCATAATGATCCATCTAGGAATGGACAGATTGTAATACCATATAATCCATGAAATGGATGAACCAACAGACAGTTTGCCTCATACTTAATGAACTCTCAGGTCACAATACAAATGTATTCACGCTAAAAGAGTCCATTAGTCCACAGTTTATTATGTCACTGCATGTGTTATTCTGGTTGTCTTTGTGTTCAACGTTTCTTCACAGTGAATTAGATGTTTCTGGATACGGGAGGGACTGTTTCTGATTCAAAGCTGTATAAATGAAGGTCAATGGGTAAAAATCCTCGGAGCTGCTTTTCTGCACTTCATGTGAAATGAGCAGCTCCACAAAGTTTCTGTTGGTCACAAAATGAAGTTTTACTCTGCCGGGCATTCACTTTTAATTTACAGCCCTACTTAATTTCAATTGAACTGTCCCATTGGAAATTAAGTGATTTTTGTTTCAGGGTGTATTTTGAATCTGAAAACTTCCAGTAGAGATGGCAACTGCAAAACTCTCATACTTTACATGTATGAGATTTACTTCATACTGCACGGGTTATTGAGTTATTGTACGATTTCTAAAACACACACACACACAGAATAAAAAGCAATCAAACAAATTTTACTGACAGCTAAAAGTTACGATGGATATGAATTTACAGAGTTACTTTACACCAGGCTGGAAAGCAGTGTTTTGCTTCCCACTCTGGTTAAAAGTTTCAAGCCTGTTTAAAGGTGTTGCACCTGTAACCACGCCTGGCAGTGATGTCAGGTCCTGCAGTACACCTGTACGTCACTGAGGCATGGTGAGAAGTTAAACCACCGGGGTCTACAGAAACCAGATTTTCAGGTTACGCTTTAAAGTTGTTATCCTCAAAATGTGCTTGTAGATTTGGTGAAACCTGTGTTATGTGAAACCAAATGACTTGATCACATGCCCAATCATTTCCTGTGAATTGCTTATATGTAGGTAGTTCGTAGTCATACGGATACTGGACAAGAAAAGTGGACTCTATTATAGAGGTAATTCCAGGATGTAAATACTTCGAATATTGTTCATAAATAGTATCAAAAATTGTTTTCGTTTTGTCGGAATAGTATTCACACCAGACAGAAGCATTGTGACATTTTGCGGTGATCCTGATAACTACTTTCTATCAAAATCCTTAAATCCACCTACTCATCACTTTCCCTTTTGAACCATAGTTGGTAATCCACCTACTCAGCCTCCACATGGCAGTGTATCAGAATCGTTACTCTTCATCCACACACCCACGCGTGCACACACACACACACACACACACACACGGTCCAAAATCCCCACAGAGGCTCCATCTGGACAGGAACACGCTTTGCTCTTCCTCCGTCTCTGTCACCCACTTTGCATCCCATATCCCCCACCCCCCCCCTCCCCACCTTCGCTTATCCTCCCATGTTTAATACAATATTGATTCAAGTGCAAGTAGGTGGCCTTGTGTGCTTCCATGGGCAAAGCATGGGTGTTATACTGCAGAGTAAATGTTTTTGTTTCCTCTGAGATGGCTCATGTTTAAACTGCACACACTCATGGTGCTGTAAAACTGTAACAATAGGCTTATTTGTTGATTAATAAACTGGTACTGGTTTGTTTCATCTCCCATTAATTTAATCATTAAGTCATGTGATGGAAATTTACTCTATATCCATATTAATCTGTATCATGATGACTTCATCTTTGTCTCTTCAGCATTCTTGCCATGAGACTGTCCTTCTGTCTGTCCTCGCTCACCCTTGAGAATTCATTCTGTTTTGGAATTCCTTATCTGACTACTGAGTTGTTTTGGCTTTGCTGCCTTCACATACTTGGCTTCCTATAAAGACAGTGTAACCAGGTTCTTCCTGGCCCTCTTGATTGTGACACCCCTTGAGTGCACATCAGCGGGACCTTTCTGCAGAAAGCTTAATAAATACTCAAAACACTTTGGTGATTCAGAGACTCTTCATTTCCAGATTA
>JAVQJL010018096.1:0-52891 GCA_036024295.1 Nannoperca obscura | reverse complement strand
TCTCTCTCTCCCACTCTAACTCAGCCCCCTTTGTCTCATTCACATTTTTAGAGCTCCAGCCAGACTGGGTAGTCACCTAAATATCAGTTAGGGTTTCAAATAACAGCCCTCGCCATGGGGCTTTGCGACACACCTTTGTGTATCTATTACAGAGGAGTAACTGGTTTGTGTCAACTGGTTTATTTCTTGAGAAGAGGGTGTGGTGGGAGTACATCTGTTTGTGAACTCAAAGCTGCTACGTACAAAATCTGAGTTTTTGTTCTGAAATCTTGTTCTGTAATTACATAAAAGCCATGAGTTGTATGGTATTTAATGCTGAAGAAAAGAGATTTTTAGTGCATTGAGTGGGTATTATAAAGTCTGCCTTAATGGCACTTTGTCAGTAGTGCCATGACATCTAGGTTGGCTGTGGCCTTTCCCACTGCTCTTTGTCAGACAGGTTTGTGGAGAACTGCAGCAGACTGCTAGCCTCAGCATTTTCTGCCTGTATTGATCTCCCCACATTAGCTCCCTCTTCATGCACAGACATGAGCACAATTGCATCTCTTACAACATTGGCTGCCGTGGCAACTGAGTCCTGATCGTGAGATTTGCTCCCAGAAAACGCCTCAAACCAGTACCTCTTCATTTTGATGCTGCTATCATCTTCTTTACATTGCCTCGTACATATTTGACAGATCAACGGCTTGATTTGCCACTTACAGCCATCTCCATATGTCTCTGTGTATTTTTGAATAGGGTAAGTGCATAACAGGATAAAAGAGCAGTTTGAAAGGGGGAAAAATGTGCCTTGGCACCTGCTGTTAGTATCTGCCTGTTTGCACATGAATATGATGAGGCTGGTTGTGCGCGGGGCTACTTTAACTTGCAGATGAGCCATCAGGTCAGCACCCATTGCAGCTTTGGTGTATTTTCAAGGATGAGCTGCAGTCAACAGGCCAGTGTGGCTTATTAGCTCCCTCTCCCCTCTCCACTCTTTTACACACTAGTGTCCCATTATTCATTGCATTCCCAGCCGCCTCTCTTTGATGCCTTTTCATAAGAGCAATGATAACTGCGATCATTGCAACAGCAGTGGTAATTGACCAGCTGCAGTCATGGTAAAACACTTCCTGTGTTTGGCTAGATGCAAGGCAGCTTTCTCAGGCGTCCACCCTGCCTCGGTTGATATTCAAATGACGGTATTCTGGAGGAGCTGCTCAAAAGACGGTTAAGTGCTCCCTGGCACCCAAGGGCCCAGCTGAGAGGCCGGGACTGGGAAGATGGACTGAGGTGAAGCTCTCTTGTGCTTTAAGTTTAATCAGTGGCCTGACACTTTAACCAGGCCCATGACTTCTTCTCATCTCCCTGCCACAAAAACAGACTCAAGATTACAGGCATTACAGTCATTCGTGGCCCGTTGAAGAAGAAAAGACAACCATATGGAGTGTTTACTGTTGACCCTGGGTCCAGAAGACACCTGGGCCACACCTTCTAATCAAACAAAGGCCCGATGCAGTCATGGCCTTTTTCGCCACACCTGTGCTGGCTTGTGGTTTGCTGTGACCTTAGTGTTTGTCATCCGCATGTATTGGGTAACACAGGCATGTATTTAGACTTACAAAGATACAAACAGCCTAAAGTAGGGCTTCATAGAACAGCCAGGGATCATAGTTAAACGTCATGCTCACTCATCCATATTTTCCGTCTGCCATTAAAAAAAAAATAATTTTTTTTTATATACACACACACACACACACACACACCCACACACATGCTTTTGTAAAAATCTGTCCCTCATTGTGCCTAAACATTTCATTTTCAAAAGCGATTGGATATTTGGCCTGAGCTTACGGCTAGCACAATTCTGAAATGGTTTTTGGAAGGATAAATGATATTGTCCTCTGAAACTGCAGGCTTGTCTGTCTGCATAGCCCCCTTTCTATTTGTAAATTCATTCAGAGTAGGAACCCGTCATGTCGAGGGATATCTTTTTGTGTTTTGGTCTCTTGAGCAGAGATTTTCTTTTTAACATAAATGGGCAGTTCTCTCGCTGCCTGACATATCTGATTGCTCTACTTTGCTGAGAGCTGTGATTCATCCTAGACTGAGGATAACTTGCATAGCCTACCTCACTACACTGAGTCTCAGCTGTCTCTCTCTCTTTCTCAGTTTTTCTGTCTTTTTTTTCGGTCTGTCCTTCCAGAAAAGGATTTCCCTATTGTTATGTCCACTCTGCTTATGTGGACTGCTTTGGACTGTTCTTTGACTTACTTCCTTTTTGCTGGTGATCAAAATTGCAGAAGTAGATGAGGCACACAAGGAAATTTGCATGGTGCTGACAAATTAAAACAATAGATGGCTGATGGAATGGAATGCAGGACAAAATGACGTCACATACAGAGCGGACAGGATATTCTATTGTGGCAGAAAAAAACTACACTACGAGTGTGCTTTCAGGCTGAATAAATCATTTCAAAGTCACTGTAAACCAAACTAGGATATGTCTGCTATATGTTTATCCCCTCATTGAGAGTTGAGTGGTCATTTTGTAAATGCACTAATGCGTCCTTCTTCCCCCCTCCTGTCCTCGCTGAAAGCCTTTGACAAACTGATTTGTGTGTGCGTGTTTACTCCCTCTCCTGTCTCACCCACTGTGCAAACACACTCGAGATTGACCCAATTCTTATCTTATCACAAAAAACCCGAAAAGCTATGCCTACCCACAGCTCTCTGTGCGCCTTTACCTCCTCAACCTTCCAACCCTGCTCCCATTCTACTCAGTCCAGACCCAGAACATCCCAGACCACCCTGGACCGGAGCATCTGGTGTCTACCAACGGGTGCAGCAGGAGCATTTTCGCATGTTCATGGCTGCTCAGTGGCCGCCTGTGGCAGAGCCAGCCAACATGGATTACTTATTTTCTTATTGTATCTATATATCTTGTTTGTGGGATTTCTGCTCTTAATTGAAGGGACGGTACGGTTGTCATGGTGACGCCCAGGACATAAAGCTTGTTGTGAGCTGAGCACACAGAGTGATCTCTTTGTGCTCTTGGTCTCACTAACCATTGTGCAAAACCACTGCATTTGATAGTTTTACAGTTATGCAGGTTTGCTGGACAGCCTTTATTTTCAGATAATTACTTATTTACTTATTTTAGTGCGCTGAGACTTGGACATATCTTTCTCTGTCTGGAATTAAAATGATAACTCAGTACATTAGGTTCAACTAAAACTTTGACAGGATCATTGCTGTTGCATAAGATGACATGCCAACCATTCGTTCTCTCATTAAAAAAGTATCATTGTCTTATTAATAAATACTTGCATGGAATTGGTTTATGATACGGGGCTCCTGGCAGTATTGGATTTCTGAGTGCTGTTAAATGACTGACAACTCCTGGGTCTGTAGCCTCTTTACACTACTTAATCTGGCATGTGACAAATTGAGACTTGATCCTGGCTGAATGCAGATCAGTCTGTAAGAGCCATCCACTCTGTAAGGTGGAGGCCTTCCACTCATTCCTGCAGTCATTGGATGGTTTCATGCTCATTTACACATAACGAGCAGCTGGGTCCTGTCTGAGACGAGGTGGGCGTTGAGGAGTGGAGCCTTAAGTTGGTTCCGTTTCTTAAGAGGGCCTCCTCGAAGGTACTCGGCTGGAGTCAAGAGGAGGGAGAGCTGAGAGCCTCTCCATTCTCGCCAGGCGTGGAGGAGAGGGGCAGCGAGAGGGCCAGCCAGTGCAAATGAGGCAGACAGGCACGGCTGCAGGGGGTGAGCCCCCAGGGAAAACTTAAGAAAACAAGGTCAATGCTTGGAAGAGCACATCATTCCATTATGTCGCATCCAGTTATTTCATACATAACTTTGTACAGAAGTCAGTTCACCATCAAAAACTGTGATTTTGTCTGTATGTGTAAGCCGTTTGACATTAACAACCTCTTCTCTCCTCCCTCTCCAGACCTCTTTGATTTAATGGGTCCAATCATTGGGATGTCACCAGATAAGAAAACGGAAATTCCGGGTATGCAAGAGGAGCGGACGGGGCTCCGAGGTGTTTGTGGCGTGGGAACGCTGCCTGAGGCGGAGTGTGCATCAAGTCCGCTGGCAACAAGTGTGGATCGTACCGGAGGTACGGAGGATGAGGAGCTCACCAACCTCAACTGGCTGCACGAGAACCTTCTTCAGAACTTCACTCTGGGAGGTCCAGAAGCTCAGCCCAGCGCCAGTCCCCTCTTTGACATAGAAGGAGACTACGGGTCCAACCAGGGCCCGTCATCCTCCTCCTCGTCTTCGTCACAAAGCAGAGGCAGGGAGCGGGACTCGTTGAAGTCTAAGCCCCCTTTCTCATTTTCTCTCCTCATCTACATGGCCATTGAGCAGTCTCCCAGCAAATCTTTGCCTGTTAAAGAAATCTATGGCTGGATCCTCGAGCACTTCCCTTATTTCTCCAATGCTCCCACCGGCTGGAAGAACTCAGTTCGTCACAACTTATCCCTGAACAAATGCTTCCGCAAGGTCGAAAGGAGTCTGGGAAAGGTAGGTTAGCAAACCGTCTCCTAACTTTCATACACTGCACACAGATTTAAACTTATAAAACTACACTGTTCAAATTATGCTTCTCAAAACAGTTGTCATTACATCATTGTTTGATGCTGTGATATACAAAAATTTATTTTCTTTTTTGTTTAACAAAACATTTTTGGTGAACAGTGTGTTGCAGTGTGAAGCTGCAGTGTGTCTCATGTGACAGTGTCCGGGACTGTAACACAGCCGCAGGGTCCTTTTGACTCTGCTGCGATAAGGGTGAAATCCAGTCAAGGTCACAGCTACTCCTTCAGAGGAAAATACAAACATAGCACACTACAAGGTAGTGCAACTGTTTTTAACTAGGGAGAGAAGCATGCCGCAGTCGGAAACCTCAGCGTCACTGCAAGAGGGAAGCAATCGTTACCTAAAGTGCAGGCATGAGTTCGTAGGAAAATAATCTTTGTCAGCTTGGTCCTGACAGAGCTACATATCTCTCATGCTCATTTCAGTTTGTGTACCTCTATAGAAAAAAGAAAAAAGAGAAGTTGGCCTTCTCATGTGCACATCCTGCATATCCTGCACAAACATTCTTGTGAACTGGATTGGAAATGAGTGAAATGAGTGTAGTTTCAATTTAGCTTTCCAACCTTTGTGTTAAAGAATGTGGTGAGAAACCGAAAATGTACAGAAATGAACCAGAGAGGTAGCTCTTGTTTGAAAACATTACTGACTTTAAATATTCTTGTTTAAATAAGCAACACATAGAGTTAAAGCTCATCTTCAGACAAACAACCCCAAAGCTTTCATCAGATTTTCATTCAAATATTGCTAAATCCCATCTGATGCATGGAAGAATGTGACATCACCTGTTTCCAACAGGGCCCTACACGCAAAAAAAGAGAAAGAAATCATGTGAAAGGACCGAAACTGTTCTAACTGTGACTTGTTGTGCTCATGTGGGAAAATAGGTTTTCAGGGCTTTGAATAGAGCTTAAGTGCTGAACATGTCAACAGTTATACTTTGTAAGCTGTGTTTCCCTTCAGTATGGTTTGCATTTGTTGCTCATGTTTTGAAGAGCGGCAGGAAGGTTTCTGAGCCTCCGTTCAGACCAGTGGCGCACTTGTATACACAGCGTAATTTGCATGTTACTGTACCGGCACGATGGTAGCCATATTGAGCTTCAGTGTGAGTTCCGACTTGTGACCGGTAGAGCCCGTGGTGCCAAGGCTGTGCCTGGCTAAGACCTCATATTTCCCCACCGTGGGAGGGGATGGCGGTTAGCACTCAGCAAGTAGCAACATGGTGAGGTGCAGGCCGCTCAGCATGCAGGTGCACAGCGTGAGCCCTTCGTCTGCTGCGAGACCAGCACCAGTTTCACGTGACACTGGCTGGTGGTTTCCGTTGCCATGGAGACATTTCCTTCTTCCTGCATCAGGGCTGGTTGGTAATCTGAGTCAAGGTTATTCTCCTCCCTTCCTCCCTCCCTCTATTCTCCTCCCAGACTGGGCAATACGCTGCCATCAGATAAAGTGACAGTTAACACACTCCCGCACACATCACCAACAGACAAATTCATTCCTCACACGCTCGTGCTGTCAAACAGTTAATTTCTCCTTTTGCTGAGGCTGTTAAGGAATTCTTACAGCATTAGCTGTCTTCTGCTGCAGCTATTGCTCTAAAGTTTTTGCCATTTGTGCAAAATGACCGATAATTCTGTGCACCATTTTGATCGATTAAGAATAGGATATTGCCACAAATAGTTAAGACTTTTCAATATTGTCAGTTTTGTTTAAAGCGATTAGAGCATGCTTATTGTTGAGAAAGTGATTGCTTTGCTACAGTATTATATTTGACCTTTTTCCTGATAAATGATGATAAATTATAGATGGTGCAAGTACCCAGCTGTACAGATCAACTCTCTCCTTGAATCTTTAAAGGTGCACCACTGGTAGCACATTGGAAATGTTTTTATGAGTTGGGCCTTTGTTTTGTTTGCATTATGAACGCACACAAGGATGCACACCACGCACACATGTACACCAGCGACATGATACATATTCCTGCTGCAGTTGGTAGCGGGGACGTGCATAAAAGCGTATCCTCGTGAAGGCAGTGAAATATATTGTATATAGTGAATGTAATACATGCTTTTGCGTTTTCAAATAATAAAATATTCTGCTTCGCAAATGTATGAGGAGGAAGGAAACGTGTTTGTTAGGCTTCAATGATACACACCACATGTTCTGCTATGGAACATATGAATTTAAACATAACTTTTGTTTGTTTACAAGAAAACACAGGGTACCTTAAGCTTTTTAAAAATATAATCAAAGGACCATTCGGAATAAATTCTAGAGTTCTGTTATGTAAAGGTGAGGAATGAGGGCTTTTCTTTTCCTAAATAAGAACATCTAGATTTACTGTAAATCAATATTCCTCTCACAGTTTGTTGCCGCGCCAAGTTTTTGGCAGGTTACTTACTCTGTAACCTGGATGTAGATGTTTGACTGTCCCTGCACTTTCCTGCAGGCCAACGGAAAAGGCTCTCTCTGGTGTGTTGACCCCGAGTACCGCCCCAACCTGATCCAAGCCCTTAAGAAGCAGCACTTCCCTGCCGCACATGCCTTCTGCACACCACCCGCCTCCCCACCCAGGTAACTGTTTATCAGTCACTCTCTGGATGTTGTGAATAATGAGTTTGTATTGGCTTTGATGTTGCAGGACACTGTTATCAGCTAATCAAACTAGAATTGGCACATCAGCTCTGTCTGTACTCAACTCAACTGTGAGCGAAGCATACCCCGTAACAGGTTTTTGTTTTATTTTGGAGGCCTGTATTTCTATTTCTATTTGACATTTCTTTACATCTCCTTTGCAAAATCTGACCCTTCGTGTCTTTTGTTTACCTTCTGCAGTGCCTCCTCACCCCCTCGTCATCTCTTTCTACAAGGCTGCTCATTCAAAGGTGAGAGTGACGCAAACGTATCTCAGTTCCTAAGCTTGTACGATAAAAGCTTCCTGCCCAGCAAGAATCTGCAGTGTGAAATCGATCAGTGCAGTTTTTTAGTTTGTGTTTGTTCAGTATTTGGATTATGTTGTCTTTGCACATTTCAGCCCCAGAACATTCAGCATCACTGTGCTTTTATCCTCAACTCTTGGTTTATTTGTTGCTTTCAAGTCATCGGTGCCTCATGTAGACTATAATGTCGAGAGCTCCCAGTCGATGTCTCAGCCTCCCCCCCCCCTCTGCCTCTTGGATTTGTAACCTTGACGACAGGCAGAGGTTCTGCTGGTGCAGAGTGTTGAGCACCCAGTCTCATTGTAATCATTAATAATTTAGAGCCCCAGAAGTGAGCTATGAGGCTTTTAGACACTTTGTCAGGTCTGAAAAGATCGGATGCACTCTCGTTATCAGTCCTCTGGTTTGTTTTGGTAAACCTTCCGCATATCCAGTCCATTCAGTAAGCATTGATTGGGTCACTGTGTCTCTAGTTTAAAATTACTGAAGGAACCCAGTCCTCCCAGCCCATAGCAGAGGTGCCATGCTCCCATGCTTTCACACCTTAGGACTGACCATCATGCATGTTCTCTCCTCTTCCAGAGTCTGACATTGATGCTGCCACTGCCATGATGCTCTTAAACTCTGCCCCCGGGCACCACGTTGACCCATGTAAGAGAATCCACAAGAATCCATACTTTCACCTATCCTTCCAACCTCTTTGTCTCCTACCCCTGACATACCACCCTGTCACTGCTTGAAACTCCTTTTGTTTCGTGTGCTTTTAATTTGTGCTGTGATGTGTCACCTGTTCTTACGAGTAAAATGTTGGTTCTTGCACAGGAATGGTTTCAAGAACAGTACTCGTACCTGATTGCATGTCCTGTAGATGTTCTTTAATATTTTTATATGTGCTGGGCTATTTTTTGGCTGGGAGCAGTTGTCAGTCATTGGGTTTTGGTAATATTTGTACTTTCCCCATGATTGGTAATTGTACTTTACCATGCATACAACCAGATATTTTTAAATCAGGTTTTCCCTCTTGGGCAGAGACAAGTCTTAGTTCTGCTTTATAATTGTAAACAAAGCAAGCTAAAGCTACAGTGCTCGGTTCACTGTGTCTGATTTCTGCTTTTTCTTCTTCAGAAAAACAGTCAACCAACATAGTGACTAACTGACTAACATAGTCAAAATGTGTTAAACCAACTAAAGCGAGACACTTTCACAGTAATTTTTTTTTACATGACTACTACATACTACTATATTTAGATTATTTGTCATGCTGTAACATGACATGTATTTATCGCTCCTTCCATCTTCTGCTCTCCTCAGGCAACTCTGACAGCCCCCTGGACCTCTCCCGACCCGACTCTGTCCTGGTGAGCAGCGATCCAAAGCAGGACCACAACTACAGCAGCGTCGCCTTGCAGCGTTGCTCCTCCCGCTCCTCCTCCTCGTCTCTTTCCTCCCTGGACGAAGGAGGCTGCGACCGCAGGCAGTCCCACCGCGCCGGCAGCGAGGGCTTCCACAGCGACGAGGACTCTGACCTCTGGGATGAGAGGGGTGTCCACCAGACGTCTCGACGTCCGCCCGCCATCAAGTGGCCCGCCGGTAAGAGGCCACGGCGTGAGGTCAAGCCAGAGCTGGATGAGGAGCTGAAGGAAGCCGCCGGCTCTTTGCTGCACCTCGCTGGTATACGCAGCTGCATGGAGGGCTCGAAACGCACTGTCAAGAGCACAAAACTTAACAGGAAATGAAGATATTTTTTTTTTTACCCCATCAGACTCCGGACCCTGTGAACCCTAACCTCTGACCCCTGATCGTGTGTCCCAGTGTGCCTCCTTCTCCTTCTCTGATCGTTCATTGGCCATTTTGAGCCTTTTTATTTGTTTGGGAAAATCCCTGTCCAACAAAACAAATGGCAATAGTATCGTTCACACAGGAGAACAAAGCCATATAGAGACTTTTGTAACTCGGGGGTAACTGCTGGGAGTGGGTGTTTGGGCTGTGGAGAACCATCAAGAAACTTATCCAAAATGACCTGCCTGCTTCTGTTGGATTAGAAGATTGTGATTCAAGAAATTTTCTCTGAAAGACAAAATGGGAAAAGCTGAAGGTTTTATAACTCAAAGCGTTGCATGCTTCCTCCTCAAACCTGTATCCTCTTCCAAGTGAATCTATTTATGAAGCGAATGAGTGCATGTTTGTAACAGACAAAATCTAACCTCCTGGTGTTATCAGTTTCTCTTTTTTGTGCTAAAGAAAAAAAATGCCACTGTTTTGAACGCAATTCTTGCTCAATGAATCCTCTTGTAAGAGAGATGCAATAATTAATCCACAACCTTAACTTTTTGACATTATTTCATGGTGGCATTTTTCAGAGTCGAGTATGCTAGTTAAACTTTACAATTAAGAGAATGAATGGAGTAGTACTATGATCTTGTTATGCGATAAACTTATTGTACTCGAGCTCTGGCTCTATTTCAGGATTAGCAAGATGTGGGAATAGTATTACTCTGCCACTGCCAAATTTAGTTGCAAAGTTAGCTACACTACTTCGCTCGGTTTCGTGCGGCCATTGCAGTGCTATACAAATGAAAGCTGTTCGGTTTATTTTGCAAATCCACTGCTCATCCTGTCAATCCCTTTCATTCATCACTGTGTTTTTGACATTTATGTGCAGACAGAACATATATTTACTTGTTTGGTGACAGCCTATGCAAAGTGAACATCTGCCATTTACTGCCAGGTGTTGACTGTGTGTTCATAGGTTATCCTCCATAGATTTTATTTTCTTTGTGTGTGTGTTTCATAGTGCATGTCGACTTCAGCCTGAACCTGAGAGGACATCCGTGACTGGAAAACAGTTTGAAATAGTCAAACACTTTTCTTCTACTGACAAAGTAGTCATATTGCTCCATCGAATGTGATTGGTGAAATGACAGATCTTGCTACAGCTGTATTGTAGGGTTGCTTGGTACTCTGCTTGCTTCTGGTCCTTTTTAAATGCAGAGTTGGTAAGAAGTAAGTAAGAAACTGGAGCGGACAGTAAATTATTACTATTATCATTAATCTTGCTCCATTATTTGGGTTTGCAGTTTGATTATAACTCCTCGTTTTCTCCTTGTTTTTTTTTAACCATGTACTTTAGAAAATTATGAAGTTATGCAGAGAGTTTTCTGTTGGCCGCTCCTGTGGCCAAGTTAACTCACAACTTGAGGGAAGATGTGTTGTGCAGAGCATAGAGCCTAATCAAAAGAACAAGAAGGGGGCATGGCCGGAGAGAACTGGACTTTGTATGTGCAGTCACTCGCAGGCGAGATGTTGAAGACCTGTGCTGCTCTCGTGTTGTGCCCTCAGTTCTGCCTTGTCACCAGTGTTTCGGCCTTGCTCTTCCTCCTAGAACAAAATAAGGAAATGCACGCTCTCCTCTCAAGCTGTGAAATGGAGTGTTTATTGTCAGTTGATTGCATGCAGTCCACTGAGGGGAAGTTGCGAACCACTTGTGCAAAAGGCCACAATTCTCATTTGAGCTTTTTAAAAAGGCTACATGCTCGCAGCGTACAATACAAGGTAGCATGGAAGCGCACAACGGTAACAAACTGCAAAATTACATTACCCCCCCCCAGTACTAGATCACAGTGTGTCCCAGTGACTGTTAATATAGCATGCGTGGTCAGTGCCAAACATTTTCTTATGCCACTGATGTAAAACTGCAAAGGGCCATGGTCACTATATTCCCTTGCTGCCACAATGTAGTTGTGATTTAGAGCAACAGTGCCCTACTTTTCTGAATCATCCGAACAGGAAATGGGAGAGGACTCTGGTCAGTGCAGTGACTTAACCAATCTTTTGGTTTATTTTTGTCGCTTCAGAGTGGGAACTGTTCTCAGCAGAGTACACTTCAGTTCTCGGAAGTAATACTTGCATACACTGGTCTTGTTTAGCTGTGAAAAAAAGAACAAATTATTGTTCATTAATCATCACCTTATTTATGACATTAATTTATGGGATTATTGAATGCACACTCTATCAAACCCGGGTCATTTGAAACAAATGACTAGGCACATTTGTTTTTCTCCCCCTCTGAACTCCTCTTTAATAAGTATTTTGTTTTTCTCCTCGTTTTATTTTACAGCAATACACCTTTTTTTCTTTCACTATGTTATAGTGATTGAGTATTTTGCCAATGTCTATTGTCTTTAGAGCGGGTGTGTTTTTTTTTTTTTTTCTCTCTCTCTCTCTCAATTTAACCATGACTGCCAGGTTTTCTTGATGTTTTGTTTTGCTTTGTGTTATGCTGGATAGAAGACAGTTAATTAACATTGATCCTGAAACCTTTTGTTGCCAAAATTGATGTACAGCTGGGGTATACAATTTAACATGAACACATTCCCCCATGTGCTGTAGAAGCTCTTTGAAGAGAACTGAATCATTTTTACATTTGTCTCATGTTTATGTTTAGTTATTATGACTAGGTAGTCGCAAATCAAAGATTAGCGCTCAATCTCATCACAGATTAGAAAGGAGAAAAAAAAGACTGCCACTCATAACTCATGCTTCCAGGTATTGTTATGGGATGTTGAAATGTTTTGAATATCACTGAAAACTGGATCAGACTAACTCAGTCCCCCAGGCTGCTGCTGTGTAGTTTTCCGACCTACATTTAAGTATACGGACGAATGCAGAGAAATTGTGGAGAGACTCGTAGAGGAAAATCTCGCTCATTCTTTCTGTAGCACTTGCAAAAGAAATGTTATGTTGGTCTCAAAGTGACACTGAGTCGGTGAGTTGATCTGTGGATGAGCTACCTAAACGTTTTGAGGTCCGACTTGCAAAACTCAAGACCCAGTTGCTTCATTGCTCCAACAGCTATTATTAAAAATTGATTATGTGATTCTCAAACATCTGTTGCAGTTCCTATGGGTATGATGAACATTTTGTTGTATTTGACAAAGCTGCCAACCCAGTATAAGTTTGTGTCAGTTGTCTGCCATGTCTATTGGTCCGACACACCTTTTGGTTTTTGTATGCTAACCTCTGTTGATAAAATGTTTATAAGATTTATTTTCGCCAAAGATATGCAATTGCATTATATATGGTATTACAAAATATTAATAAAAACCTGTTCTTGTTATCCCTGTGAGCATATTTTCATTCGAGCTGCAGCTCGGCTTCACCAATTTATCACTGCAAATAAGCCTTGACACGTTTCTTTTTGTCCTCCAAACTCCACAACACAAGAATGCCATCACTGAATTAGTAGCCTACACTATCGCAAAACAATTTGATCAACATTGCCACCTGCTGTGAAGGCCACAAGATAGAAAATCTAGCTAATAATAGTCTGTTCTTTAGAGTAGCTACCTCTCCATGTGGCTGCTTTCTCAGCTTTCACATAGCCATGTTACAGCTGGCAAATATTTCCCACCAAGTCCAGGAGTTCAGAGCTGTTTTGACTGCACAAGCTGTGCTCAGCACTACATGTGGCGGCTCCACCACGCTTTGCCTTTTTCTTCTGTACGTCTTTTGAATGCGCCAACATGGCAGGCTGCTAGAAATGCACCTCACATTAATGTAAATTCCACGGCCGTGCCAGTGATGGATGCATCATCAGATGTCCTAACGACACTCTTCGCTGTAAGTTAATTGGTCATGGAGGACTGTGGGATGAACACAGTGTGACCCTGAACAAGGGCTTGTCTGACTAGCCTCAGGCCCATTGGCACAGCTCTATTGTTCAATAGAGTCCTGTGTGTCGACTGGAAGAGGGGGGCTTCTCCCTACTGACTGCCTCAATTCAGCTGGAAATCAGAGCAGCATCACCTCCCCCCCTCCCACACGGCCCTAGCAACCACGCCACGCCGACAGTTGCCAGGCAACCAGACAATGCTGGAGCCACTGGCTGTGGTGTGCGTGTTAGAGAGTTTGTGTTTTGCCTGCATGCATTTAAGATCAGGAGTAGTGAAACAGTGGCAGAGGAAATGTCTTTCTTTGGTACGAAACATTTAAACAAATGTAACAGCTGATACGATCGGCTATGATTTCTTTAAAGAAGTTGTAATACTATGTGGTGAAAATATGAAGAGATTATTATGGATTAGGTGAAATTAATCGTGTAGGATTTGGGCAGTGATGGCTGCATTAGCAACATGTCATTTCACTTCTAGTCTAAATGAGGTCATGTGCGCTTTAAAGGGAAATCACTATCCTTCTAACCTTCGTAGTGCTGCAACCCGCTTGTGATTTCCGACCTTGTTTTTGTTAATGCAACCTATACCACACTCAAACCCAGCAGTAAATAATTTATCAGTGATATCACAGCACTTAATTGTAAATGGCATTAGGTCAGTTTTAGGTCATTGGGAGAGAAAAGGGTGTTTTATAGTTAGATAAGATAATAGTATCTCCATTTAATATATTCAGACCTTTCTATAATCACCCGTACAAACAAAAAATAAATAGGTACAGTATATTACATTGTTATATATTCTCATCGTGGCAGAAGTACTCAGATCCATTATTTAACTAAAATTAGTAATGCTTGAGTATAAAAATACTTCATTACAAGTAAAGGTCTGGAATTAAAACTGACAAAGTAAGTCAAACTATACAAAATATATGTATATATAATTATGCAGAATTGTCCCTTTCAGAGTTTTATATTATTTTACAATATAGTCATATTATAGTTTATATTAATTCTGTTATTTGAAAAGTATGTATTCATTAACAAATTAATTACTATTGTGCAGTTTAATCTACAAAAATGCATGTTTTATTTGTTGACCATAAACGCTAGGCGGCGCTCTGCTTACACCAGCGCGCCACTTTTCTGTTTTCTGAACTCTGACCTCTGTCCTTGTGTCTCTGGTCGGATATCTCATTCGAGGAGGATTTTGCGGGTTAGAAAATGAAAGTATTTCTTCAGATGAACGGATTGTCAGTGTTATTTCACTAGCTGGTGCAGCAGCTACATTCACTCTTTAATACGGTTTGCGGACGCAGCGGGTCACACGGCTGCTGTCAGACAACACGACCTACATGTGTTACTCGGGATTTGTTTTGCTACATAGCTAGTTAGCTGTCGGCTAGCCAGCTAGCTAGCAGGCTCTGTCACCGTGCTAACTTATAAAAGCGTTGCTGTCAAGTCTGAATAACATCCGGCTTTACGAGTTAGCGTAAATCAGATGACCAGGAACCAGTTCTTTCTCTGGGACTCATTGCCGTTCCTCTCTCACAATGTTTTTAAGTCCAGTTTTACCAAGTAACGAAACAAGCCGCCCTGAAGTCGTTAGTAACAACAGTGAGCTAGCTAACCGGAGTTAGCCAGGTTACAGCTCACCGCGTTCATCGCCAATATTTCAAGAACCTGGCAGTGTGAAGAACTGTCTTGGGCAAGCTAACTGGACAGCCATCAGCTAGCCGGGCTAGCTAGAATACCTTTTCTAGCATCGTTTAGCGACGGTATAACGTTTCCAGCGACGATGGCTAACGTTACAGACCTGCAAACAAAATACAGCAAGCTGGCACAGGAGTACTCCAAGGTAAAAACACTGCCCATGTTCGCCCATTTAATGTTGGTGAAGTTAGTTGCCACTGTCAAACACACCCTGTATTAACAAGGCTGGAGCACAGAAGCTACCAGCGTGTTATTCGCGTTAGCCACCTTCTGTATACTGTATCAATATGCATCTGTGTGCAATGACAAATGCAACATTTTTACACATGTGAAACTGAAATTTACTGGAGTGGATTTAATAGTCAAAGCTGGCCACGCAGATCTCTCGTCAGTGCAAAGAGACACTCAACTGTGAGTTTATAAACTACACACTCTATTTGAAACAATAGTCCTGCAATAAATGCTACCTGGTTATATTATTTTAGAGAGGTGTTGATTCGGCTCCACGAACTTTATGGTAATTTGGGAAGATGTAGTTTGTGGTACAGTTAAATAACGTTTCGTTATATTGAGAGGTGTGTTTTTTATATTCCTTTTATATAACTGAAGGTAGATAATGTTACAATATTATCTTTTTATTTTATTAGAAACGCCTCCAAGTATAACAAAATGTAATTAAACAGCACCACAATGGATCTTCCAAAATGAGCATACAATTGAATCAACAGTTTTAACAAAAGCTGGTTATAACTGTCATGAAGGTAGGATTTAATTCACTGCAGATGCCAGGTGTACCTAATAATAAACATATAGGCAACTGAGTGTACACAGATATGATATGATATTGTAACACAGTAGATTTTTAGTATTGTGGCTATAATGTTCTGTTTTAGCTTGAATGCTGTCAGTTCACTGCATTATGTTTAGCACATACATCATAATAATGGCACTGTAATAGACTGTAATAGCTGAGATTAATGAGCCGCCAAACATCAAGCTGTGTTCAAGTGCAATGAACCTATTTAAAGGTTAATCTGTGAATGAGTGACAGTAAAGCCTGTGTGTCTGCAGTTTCTCTTGTGAGCTGTATGTGCCCTTTGTTTCTGTGTCAGCTGACAGCACGGGGTGTGTGTGCTGTTTCCTGTTCAACTCTGATCTCCCCTTTAGCCAAACACCATATCCTGCTCAGGAAGTGCTGACTATGTAGCTGTCGCAAATACTGCCATTATGCTTAGTTAACTATTTGTTTTAAGGCCACTAGTCATTGAGTAGAGAGCATTGACTTAATGTGGTGACTCTTGATATTGTGTAGAATATGATGAAAGAACAACAACCACATACAAGCATATGACAGAGATGTTCCATCTCAAGGCAAATGTGAATTCAGATAAAAAACTGCATTATTCATTATTTGCCTGTCTTTGCCTCTCGCTCCTGAGCACTGAAAACATTTGATGTTGCATTTATGTCCTCTGTATGTTTTCACAGCTCCGTGCCCAGAACCAGGTGCTGAAGAAGGCAGTTGTGGATGAACAGGCCAACTCTCTGTCCCTAAAGGTAAAGTGACATATAAAACAAAAAAAGAATTATGACCAGAGCAAATTCTGCTACAGTGCATAGAGTGACATCATTGTGATTTAGACTTATCAATGACGATGCTTAATGCCCTGGTTTGTAAGATGACATGTAGAGCATTGTCATGCCCGATGTGTTTGTCCATCACCAGGAGCAGCTGAAGCAGAGGGACCAGAGCCTGAGGAAGCAGGAGCAGGAGATGGACAGTCTCAGCTTCAGGAACCAACAGCTGGCCAAGAGGGTGCAGTTGCTGCAGGAGGAGCTAGCTGTCAGTGAAGCCAAGGGCAAAAAGGGGAAGGTGATCATGAAGGGAAATAAAAGGGAGCGGCTACGCAGTTACCTAGAGGGAACAGGATGGATGTCTAATAGCAAAAACATTAGTTTTAAGAGAGATTATGAAATTGATTGTATGTATGATGTTATGTAATGATTGATGATTGATTTATATGAGTATTATTAAACACTAATGTTTGTTGGGCCAGGCGATCATGATTAACAGCCTCTGTTTGATCTCTACCTCCTGCAGAGTAAAGGAGACTCTCCCTCACAGCATGGCCTGGAGACCCAGAGTGTTTTTGATGAGGACCTGCAGAAAAAGATAGAAGAAAATGAGCGACTTCATATTCAAGTAAGCAGCCGCGTGATGTTTATATCGGTTGTATTGTTCTGTATACGCGGTTAATGTACTGGGGAGGCCGTGCATGTGATGGTTCTATTCTCTGCTGTATACTCATTAGTTCTATGAAGCAGATGAGCAGCACAGGAGGCAGGAGGCCCAGCTGAAGGCACAACTAGAGGAGTTGGAGAAAGATTCCCGGCAGCACCAGGCTGTTGTGGACGGACTCACCAGTAAGTCTGTGGAAACAATTGAGCGGCTGCAGAGCGACAAGGCCCGTTTAGAGGTGAGGATGAGCAGGAGGATAAATCCATTTACGTAACTGTCAGTTTTGATAAAGATTATAATGTGTGAATTTTTTCTTTCTTCTGATAGGTGAAAGCACAGACCCTGGAGAGGGAAGCAAAAGAGTGCAGAATGCGAACAGAAGAGTGGTGCGTCTTTTTTATGCTGTAAAAGTAAATCCGGGCAGACATTTTGTACCTGCATATATTTTCTTTTACATAAACCTTGCAAATATACATTTTAACCTACTTTAGTTGTGATTCTTAAACTGTATTAAATTGAATTCAGCAGGTCAAGTAATTTCTTTTTTGCTCTCTCTCTTTCTGCAGTCAGCAGCAGTTGAGGCGGTGCCAGTCAGAGCTGAACAAGCAGGTGAAGCAAAGCAGCAGTGTTATCCAGGAGAAAGTGCCCTTCAATGACACCAGTGAGTATCTGGCACTGACCAAACCGATCTGCTTCAGAGCAGACATCTACTTGAGAAAATGTATGTGTTTGTCATTGACACCACAACAACATTCAGTCCAGGACTGAATAGACTAAATAGTGTAATACTACTCAATATTGTAATATGTATGTTATATTGCATGCAGAGAGGCAGGAGGCTAAACCTTAAAGTTCAGTGCAGGAAAGGAGGCTCTGCTCTGGTTTAACTGCTTCTCTCTCCTACTCTGCAGAATTTAGTGATTACAACAGCCTAAATGTGCCACCACACAATCGAAGGCACCAGGTGAGTGGAAAAAAAACAAACCCAATATTTGAATGGGTTTATAGCCCCCATGCATTTCAAGGTACAGTCAACAGAGTGGTCCAAAGTGAATTATTGTCATTTAACTTGTCTAGAATTAGGATTACATTTCCCCAGCAATTATAATGTTTTTATAATACAGCGTTTGTAGTTTCTCAAACCTGTATTTTATCATTTTAAACATTTTACAAATTATTTACATTTCTTTGTTTATTAACCAGCCGACTACTCTCAAAAACATAATTATTGATTGATCTGCCAGTTATTTAATCAAGTGGTCAATAAAATGTCAGGAAAGAGTGAAAAGTGCTTTTTACAGACTACTTAAGCCCAAGGCAAAGTTTTTAAATACCTTTTTTTTGTCCAAAACCGAAGTAAATAATTACTCTATTATTAAAATAGTTGACTTATTATTTAATCAACACACCATATTTCAGATTAGTTCACTCAGCTGAGTTTTTTAGAGACTAAAATATTGTTTGTTCCCTCTGGGTTTAGCTTAAAGCCCGGGACTTGGCAGGTCAGGCCCTGAGCTTTATTCAGGACTTGGTGGCTGCTCTGTTGAACTTCCACTCCTACACAGAACAGAGAGTGCACATCTATCCCCTGGACTCCTCCATCGAGCCCATCTCCCCTCTTAACCAGAAGGTGAGGCAAGAAATACAGAGTGCCTATCATATTACAGATGTACAGTGAACTATAAAAGTGGTTTTACGTATGTAATGTGTGGTGTTTAGTGTACAAACCTAAATGCATGATTCCTCTCTGTACCTAGTTTTCTCAGTATCTACATGAGAATGCGGCCTATGTGCGCCCCCTGGAGGACAGCTTTCTGCAGTTACACCAAAGCATCACGGAGGACACCGTCACAGTACTGGTGAGTGGCTTTTGGATGGAGACATTGTGTGGCCTTGTTCATGATGCTCGCCTATAATCAACCACTTGCTGTGTTTTCCTTTTTTTCCCCTTGAATTGAAGGAGACTGTGGTCAAGCTGAAAAGCTTTGCTGATAATTTCTCCTCATACACCCACTTTCTGCAAAAGATTCTTCCCTACCAGCTGAAAAGGTCAGTGCCTTGTGTGTGTGTGTGTGTGTGTGTGTGTGTGTGTGTGTGTGTGTGTGTGTGTGTGTGTGTGAGATAGAGAAATGGAGTGGCGGAAGCTTTATTGATGACTATCTCTTCTCCTTTTAGCCTGGAAGAAGAGTGCGAGGCACCTCTTTGTACTGCTGTCCTTACTGCGAAAAACCAGGAGCTGCAGAGTGACATGAAGAGAGTGACGTCTGTGTTTGAGAAGCTGCAGAACTACATTAACCTTTTGGCCTTACCCAGTAAGTTTAACATGCAGGCAGAAATGCATACCATATGTCACAGATTAGTTCATGCAACCGAATTCCTGAGTGAGAGGACTGAAACACTGAGTGTGTGGCTTGTGTGTTCGTTCTGTGGTTTTAGCTTAAAGCCCGGGACGTGGCAGGCCAGGCCCTGAGCTTTATCCAGGACATTTGATATTTTTCTTCCCAAAATATGTCTGTTATCTCAGTTAATATTGCATTTTAAAACTTACTTATAATATATAGGAATATAACGAATAGTGTGTTTTAAATTATTTTGAAGTTGCTTGTTTTTATGAAAAGAAGGGGTGCTGTGAAGTGATCCAGTATGTTTTACAAATGTGTGTAACGTGCCTCAGGTGTTCGGCAGGATGCCATGCCACAGAGCAGCACCTCGGCTGTCTTCACCCAGCTGGCCGCCTGCCTACACAGTCTTCACGATGCCATTAAAGGTGAGCCGTTTTTGACCCGGAACCATTCACAACCAGCGATTCCCTCGCTCAACCACGAGCTGCTGTTGCCATTCATAAAAGTCAGGCTAATTCTGTTTTAACAATAATACCCAGCAGCCCTGTTTTTGAAGATTAAACACCCAGAGGCTTCAGTGTAGTGTCTGTCACACTGCTATGCCAAATGGTAGTATAATTTAGGGCTCTCTGGCAGAGCCACTTTTGTACAGCTGACACATTTAGCTGAGGGGTTTTGTGTTTATGTCTGTCTGTTTTGGTTCTTGCATTTGCACAACAGTCAGCGAGGGAACGTGGCCAAACAGCAGCCTTTTGATCTCAAAAGACAATAATCTTGCTGGTGAAGCTGGAAAAGGGACCTGCTGCCAACAGATGCTGTAAATGGCTCTCCTCCTGTTCTCTTTTCCTCCTTGTGTGTCCAGAGATGTCAAAACACTACAACCAGAAGGCCGGCTTAGAGCAGGATGTTCCCACCGTGACACAGAAGCTCTGTACCACATCGGAGTGCCTGCTGGGATCTTTGGGCTCTCTGACTAGCAGCACCGGCAAGGTACGACCAACAGGGGGCAGGCCACAGCTAGCTTTATATGTCCTATATCATGTGTCCAAACTGGGTGTGTTATTTGTTAGCTGTAATGCAGAAACGGTTAACTGTAAGTAGCAGTGAGTTTTCACTGCAACTGGATCACGTTGGCAGTTTGCCACTAATGTGATGGCACAGGACGGCAGGACTCAGGTGGACGGCGCTTAAATGTTCAAAGATACAGTCCAAATCACAGTATGTACAGCTGCTCCCCAGTCAGAGCGAAGGGATAAATGATATCTCTCCGTGAATCAAGTGAACCGTTGGCTGAGATGTGTCTGCTGCTGGGAAGCGCAGTCCGGTGGGGTGCAGCGTTGGATAGCACGCTGGCACACAGTGTGTGGAGTGAGCTGCATTTTGAGAGTGATCATCTCTGTAGGCAAACAGCCTAATTGCTCAGACATTTATCATCCTGGACACTTGGTGGTGTAATCATCTCTCTGCTATGAACACCCTGGTTAATTTGAGCCTAAACAGAATGCTGAGTATCTGCATTGAGAAATGGAGGCGTTAATTAGTGTTTCTTTAGCTGAGGAGGCTTCAACGATCTGTTTTGCTTGAGTGACAGGGGACAATGTCACTGTTTTGTTGCAGATAGCCACCTTCTTCAGCAACAACCTGGACTTCTTCACATCATCAGGCTACGGTCCAAGAGGCAGCACAGTAGCCCTCAACCCCTTGCAAGCAGAGAGTATGCTGGCCAACAAAAAGAAAGCAGCTGCTTATATCTGTGCTGTCAAAAAGGTCAGTGTATATGCTTTAATCGGATGTTTTAGCTCGTTACAAAGGGTGACCAAGCCTTTGCAGTAAAAGCCCACAGACTTTGGTACATTCTGCCCTTTGAGATTACAAAGACTACATCTGTAATGTCTTAAATCGCTTCTTAAAACATTATTTTATTTAAGCCTTTGTGAAGGTTTCATGTTTTTATCTCTCCACTTTTGCTGTTCTATGCTATCTACTTACTTTCCCATTGTTATATGATTCAATTTGTTGTTTTTACTTTGCTTTTATTGCTTGTTTTTTTTCTTTTTCATGAAAAGTGCTTTACAGAATAGTGGTGCAAAGTTCATTATATATATTAAATGCATGCTTCCCCCGCTACACTACTTGTTTTGTTTCTTCATTCAGCCCAGGCCACAGTCCGTTCCATACAGAGAAGCCCTGTCAAACCGTCGTATACTTACCAGCTCCACTGAGAGCAGAGAAGGTCTCACTCAGCAGGTATGACGCTCAACTCAAAAACTCTTTCTTTTGTATTAAAGATTTTGCTAATGACTCAGGAGGTCGTTCGAGAGGTTATATTTGGCCACACGCTACAGCCAGGCACTCTGTGATCTGTGGATAATGTGACCACGTATGAGTCAGTGTGCCAGCCAGGTTTGGTTTCCCCAAACGCAGTGGTATAATAACACCGAGATAAAGTCCATAAATAGTTGCACATGTTTATTGTGGCTTTATGTTCTTTGGGTCACATTAAGGGTAAAGAACAAACTGAAAATCACGGGAAAACAACTGGAAACCGAACAACAGCATCGATAGTTTCAGAGAAAATAAGGGGATATGGAAAAGTTATAAAGTCATAAAAGTGCGGTTTTAAGATGCAACACAGTCATGTGATCATTTCAAACGAGTTGCAGACGCTGGCTCTTTGGGGACAGGGTGTGAGGAATTGAGAAACTTGGCCAGTGAGCCTGTGCAATAATCTGCCCTGAGTTCAATGTGTTTTCTTTGTATATGTGTCCTTTGCTCCATATCAACCTGGCTAAATGTGTCACTTCAGCACCAAGTTTGCTATTCCAAGTACAAAGTCATAAAAAGATTGTCTAAACTTAAAGCTTTTTGGGCTTTTGCCATTTGAGCCTCCAGGTTTTGGAAGAAATCTATCTAATGACCTTAGGATAGCAGAATCAGATCCATCTTTTAAATTAGCCCATCGATTCATTTCATTTAACCAGGGTAAATTATATAATAACAAACTTCTTTATGTAGTTTCCCCATGTCTTCCTTAATACTGCTGCCCTTTCACTCCGCCCTCACTGTCCTCTCCCCGTCGGCCTCCTGCAGGTGCAGCAGAGCCAGGAGAAGATCGCTCGGCTGGAACAGGAGAAGGAGCACTGGCTCCTGGAGGCCCAGCTGGGGAAGGTGCGGTTGGAAAAGGAGAACCAGCGCATTGCGGACCTGGAAGCACAGCTCGCGGCAGCTGTAGGGGGAAGTCCAAGCTCACAAACAGCTGCAACCATCGCTCTCGGTCAGAGCCATGAGGAAGCAGAGAGCGAGCAGAAAGCTGCAGGGAAAGAGGCGACGCTGTGCACCAGCCTGGTACAGTCACTCTATTGGCTGCAGTTTTTGTTCGTTTTCGCTTGTAGATCAAATTTTCTGGCCATGGCACTGGTGTCTGATTTGCTTCAACAAAGGGAGTATTATGGTTCTTTTCTTGTTGCTCCCACGCTAAGTAAGTTTTTGCTCAATAAAACTCAGAGTTCCAATGTGCTGATGTTGCAGAATAGAAGAATTCTGTTGTTTGTTCAAGTTAGTGCAGAGTTCACAGTGCAGTCACAATCCAGAGCAGTTTGTCTCAATACTATCTGTGCTCCTTGAGTATTCGCTTTTATTATTGTTATCTCTTGCTGTGTTGTAGTCCTTAGTGCTTGAAGTGGATTTCATAACATCTGATCTATAGTGAAGTTCTTGACCATGTTTCTCTCCTTTGTCTTGCCAGGTTGGGATGTTGTGCACAACACCTACAGTTGAGCATGTGAGTTGTCATACACATATCCAATTAACATAGTAACAAAGTATTCAAAATCATAATACTTCCCAGAAAGAAATAAAAAGTCTAGCTGGATGTTGTGTCTGTGTGCAGGGGGGAGACGAGGAGTCCAGGGAGCAGCTGATAAAGACTCACTACATGGCCAGAGTAGGAGAGCTCACCACCCAGCTCCAGATTTCAGACAGCAAAGCTGTGCACTTCCACTCTGAGGTGAAGCCCTTACTAGACTGTTTATCACAGCAACAGCTTCTAATAGCAAAGAGCTGACCTTTTCACAGCACACAGCCCCTCTAACTACATGTCATCTGGGAAGAGATATGGAGCGTCTTACAACCTCCACTAAACGCCATTTTAGTGCAGAACACTTGTCCTGTTCCTTCCTACAATCATTTGCTTGAGAACAGCGAGCATAGACACGGCACAGGAAGATAACCTTGTTTCTCCGTTCTGTCCTCTTTGTCTTTTGGAAATGGTTCTTGAGTCCCATTGTTACCAAGTATTGTCTTATTTTACTGGGAAACTGGCACCTAATGTTTTTAGTATTACGGAGAGGCTTGATCTGAATGTAGACACTTCTCTAAGTGACACCCTGTCGCATTGTGACTAACTGGAATGTCAGTCATCGTCTTTCTGTATCGTAGCAACCGGACTGCACCTGATTCCTCGGGTATTACACTGTCACTTTTTTAAACTATGCATTTACCTTTGCCGCCGTCCTCAAATATAAACATTCAAAGGAAAATCTTCCTTTATTGCTGCTTCTGAAAAAGGATCTTGCGCTAGGCATGCATTTAACCCTTCAGGGCATTACTTTTTGTCTTACTAGTGTCGAGCTTTGGCCAGGAGATTAGCCATTGCAGAAAAATCACGGGAGACTCTGAGCGAGGAAGTCAAACTCGCTAATCAAAACATCACTCGCTTGCAGGTAAAATAAAGTCTCATTATCAAAAAGCTTGCTGTTTAAGTACACTAGCCTTCTTTTCCCAACTCACTAGACATGTACATTGTAACTGTGACGTCTCTCATGCAGGATGAGCTGGCTACGACGAAGAGGAGCTACGAAGACCAGCTCAGCATGATGAGCGACCACCTGTGCAGTATGAATGAGACGTTGAGCAAGCAGAGAGAGGAAATCGACACGCTCAAACTGGGCAGCAAGGTACAACACTGTTGTGTTGTCTGCTTTTTATCCTTTTTAGTTCCAGCACTTGTCACAAATGTTGCCTTTTGAAACTGTGGTTCGCTCTCAAGTTTGTTTTCAGCTGTCACATCCTGTCAGTCAAGAGGAGTGGTAAAGACCAAGTGGCTTCAGGGAGTGTGAATGATCATTTGAGGTTTGGCAGTGAAATGTGACATTGTAAAGTTTCTGTTAGTTATGAGGTGAGCTGGGAGGTCAGCTGTGATGTTGTGGTTGCTGCCGGGTCTGATGGGAAAAGCACCTGCGGGAACCATCTGAAAAGGTCGTTAAGTTAAAGCCGCAGAAATAGAGAGGCCCGATTTTAAGCGTGCATGTTCCTGCGTGTATGCACGCAGATGGCTGCTTGCTGGGAAGTTGCAGGACAGAACAGGTTTGTGAGGTAAAGGTGATGATTTTCTCTTGAAGGCCAGAGAACCAGTCTCGGCATGTTTTTCGATTTTCAGTTAAAATGCAAAACAAATCTGAGCTAACTAAACTTACTGCTCTTGAACGCAATACTGTACTTTTTCCACTTTTAACCGATCCTGGATGTGACCTGATTTTAATTATTTAGCAGAACTGATTTGTACATTTTCTGTTTCCTTTTAGGGAAATGCCAAAAAGAACAAAGGACGCTAGGGCCGCCATCAAAACCGTGGCTCCATTTGGCATCACAAAGGGCACATTGAGAGAAGATCTGGTCTGTGGAGCCTCCCGGACGTGTTATGGTACCAACATTACCACTGTCACCAAACAACAGGACGGCTACATGAGCCTCATTCCTCCGCTGACAGGCAGTGGCAATATAAATGACCTGTGTGGAGGCCTGAACATGTTTGACTGAAGAAGCTTCTTTTTCCACTCTTCCTTGTCACAGCACCAGTTATTATATAACACGATTTGCTAAAAATGCTGAATGCTGAAACAGTACCGGAAGCTGCTGCTTGACCTTTTGTGGGAGAGAGACAGCTTTTTCCCCAAAAGGGACTGAGGAAGATAAACAGTTGAAGTTGGTTATGCTCACTGCAGTCAAGACTTGAAGACCAAACCCTGTTGATCAGTGTGTATTTTTCCTGCTTAATGTACGTGTGAGGGAAAACGAAACGAACTGCGTAAATGTCGGTGTGGCTGTATGTGTGCAGAGTGTTGTCTCTTTGTGTGACTGTGGCACCGGGCTTCACAACGTGACGGGACTACAGGCGTTGCCAGGATTTGTTTTGTTTTTTTTAGATAGCATTTCAGATTATGTGTGAGCGAGTGGTTCCATTGGCCTGTATGTCTACATGCAGCATACTACCTGTTATAACACATGCATATATCACAAGCTTCTGTAAAGAAGGGCTTGAAAACCTGAATGAACAACCAACAAAAGACACTTGAATTCATTCCTCATTTTGGAAGTTTGTCAGTCCTCTGGGAGTGGAGAAAAGAAAAGATGTCTCTGTGAAGTTACGAGTTTTTATCACCAAAGTAAGTGTGGATGTGCACTCAGAAGCCTCGTGTGGCACAATGGTCTCTTAAATCATGTTGTAATACGTATTTACAAAAAGGGTAAATGTGAATATACACTCATTTGAAATCATGATATAATTGTACTGTATAATTTCAAAAAAAATACATATATACAAAAAAGGCATTTATTTAGAGGTTACAAATCTTTATTTTCCACAAAATTTGGAAAACTGAATACACAGCTTGTGTCTTACAAGGCTAGAATACTGGGAAGTGTCAGAGGGCCCTTACTGTAACTGGTTCTCAGACGACCTCATTCGTGAGTCATGGCAGAGTACACTTAAAGTTTACAGTCAAATAGAACTTCTTTGGCTTGTAGTGACATGAGATAAATGGAAGAAAAGCCCGGCGGTGGCTATGAGCAGTTCATTGAAACCTCTTGTTTGTCAGTCTACACCTGCCAGTAAACCTTTGACCACAAAGATTTGCCAACGCCCCGTAAACTGATAGAGAATAACACTTGCATTCTCACAATGTAACCTGTTCAAAAGCACATAAATATGTGAAACTAAATAATAAAAAAAGCTTGTCCAACATTTGAATGCTCCATGTATTTAGATTCACCTGGTTATTAATGATCCTTAAACTTTTCTGACCTAACTTTTCGTGCTGCATTTCTGGGTGTTGGAGGTGACTCGCCTATAATTTAAATAAGAAAAGAACAGCCTGTAACACACCCTGACCACTGGGAAATGAGGCAGCACCATTGAACTGGACATATGAGAACTGGAAGAGTATTGTTTAATGCCTTCACTTTGTTTTGGAAGGAAAAACGTGTCATTTCAGCTGAATTCATGATGCTTTCATGTACTCATGGTACACTACGTCAGGGCTCCGAAACCGTTTAGTTCAGGAACAACCACTACTTGTTTGTGCATCCAAGAGCTTTTGACAAGTAATACTGAACAGTAGACCTTATACGTAACAAACAACTTTTGGGTGGTTTTCCGTCTTTTAATTAAAGAAACATGAACAGTGGCTGCAAAATGAATAGATGAGCAAGAGACAAACGGTGTTGAAGTGGCTTACCCAAATCTGCTTGAAATGGTGTGTTGTTAAATATTTGATAAATTATGTAGTTATGCTACATTTGAAATAGTTTCTTACAAATACTGAATATACTTTAAGTCACATAATGTTTATAGTTATAGCTATCGAGTTTTTAATACAACGCACGTGTACATTGTTTATTTCCATCCAAGGGGATATAACCATTAGGCCTATTATATTTATTATTTGCCCTGAAGGCGTATGTTTGATGTGTTTATCCACTGTGTTTGTTGTGGTGTTCGCGCCAATCTGCTGGTAGCGATATTTCCTACAGCCACGAACGCAGCGCTGCTCTGTTCATTCCTGCAGCGTCTCGTTGCGGGACAGTCTGTCTGAACTCGGGAGGGGAAGCTCCGCTCGGTTCAAACTCCCAGGATTTACACTCTGCCATTTTGAGGAAAACCGGCCGACATCAGCGTCCAGACGCGTCCATTAAACACAAGTCATGACCCGAATTAGTGAACTACCTCTGTGAATACGTGAGTATTTCTGTCTTCTGCTCTGTTTTTTGGAGAGCCGTGATAGTTCAAGTCAAGCTAGAATTGACTTTTAAAAACTGTTTTGGTCTGCTCTTCGTAAATGTTGACTCGGTCTGTTGTCAGTCGTTGCTCGGTTCGGAGTTGAATGGAGCATGTTGTGCTCACTGAAACGACAAAAGTAACGCAGCAGAGTCAGAGTGACAACTTTACTCAGACTTCGCATCAAAACAAAGGCGCAGAACTGACCCCAGAAGTGGGCCCCTCTGTCCGGGACACGGGCCTGGCTCTGTTGTGGGTGACAGCATGCTGGTACTGTTTTCCTTCTCCACTCGGAGTTGCAGTGGACTAAAGAAACTATTGTTTACCGGTAACTCGGCCGTGTGTACAACGCCGTGATTGGCATTTACCGTCTCTACGCTGCGTTGTAACAGTCGTGCAATACTGTACCAAGATGTGTTTCAACATGAAGAACCGCATTTATTTGCACAAACATGACATTCATTGGAAATGTATATTCGCGGACATATTATATGTGCTGTCAATTATTTAAAAAATGCAAACGTGTCCAAGTAACCTTTTGAACAGAAGCCGCCATTGCCACAAGTGATAATTAGGGGATACTAGTAAATGCTAAAACATAGTGTAACAGTAGCAAGAGTGGAGGAGAGTCAAAAAGTCAGCCACAGTGTTCAGTAATATCTCTTTTTCTTTTTTTTTTTTACCGATATCCAGCTAAAGTTGACTAGCATTAGCATTTAACAACCAAAAGTTACCAGACAAAGTAAGGACGTAGGAGCAAAAGCCCCGAGTGTATTAATTTGAGTTCAGTTGTGTTTGTTTTGTTGCTAATGAATTCAACTTTTCCTTTGTAAATGAAATAATGTGTTACTACTTCTTTCAAAAGTGATAAAGTCATGATTTGAGGAAACTACAGTGTTTTCCACGACTTTATTATTAGTTTTGCCCTAAATGCCTGAGATCAAAATGAAAGTATGCTGTGCAAAAGTTTTACAAACGGCCTCCATTCATTCCTGTAGATTTTTTTCCAGTCATGCATTTCTGAACTGGAACAAATCTCTACAGTAAATACTGGGAACCGTGAAATTAAAGTAGCCTATATAACTGATATAGCACTGGTTTAATTAGTGTGTTTTAAGGTGTGAGGAGACAACAGCAGCTTTCTCTTTGACTTTGTCTGATGGGAGAGCAGAGCTCACAGAAAGTGCCAGTAGTGGAAAATGGGTGCTGGAAATGGGTCATCACATTTTCAGCCCTGCACTAGATTACACAGTCATTGTGGTCACAACAGCAGCACTCTCCTGTCAAATGAAATGGAGTAGTGTCTTATTTTGGTTGTTTTCTGAGGAAACGGTCGTATACAGGAATTTCCCAGAGAATCCAACAGGAACTTGTCGCATTCAATCAGGAAGCATCTGTCTGCTAAGTTAAAGTTCAAACATGTCTTTTTAAAATTCAGCAGTTTTATTCTTAAACCACAATAGTTTCAAAGTGATCATGTGTCAGGCGACTGTTAAACATGGCTTCCTGTCATCAAGGGATTTGAAACTTTAAACTTGAAGTAAATGTCCATTAAAGTCACTGTATTAGGTCGAATGCAGAGAAGTAGCGTTTGTTTTCTCATATCCCTGTTTATTAGTGTCAGCCAGTGATTGCTGTTGCTCCTTGTGCAGTCAGATTCCTCTGTTTGTCTTGAGGTCTCACACTTTTTCTACACACATAATATTCACGTGTCAAGTAATTGTGCAGTTTTTTGCACCTGTAATTTAGTTCTGCACTTTTAGCAGCTTTTAGAACTGCTTACTCTTTTAAAGCAAACAAATGCATCTATTTGGCAACAGTTTCTGACAGTAGGCTATTTTGCTTATACCCCAGGTTTTGCCAGTGTTGTCATTTATGTAAGCATAGTAATAATCAGTAGTGATTAACCTGAGGTACCTCATGTGATTGGCCTACTCTTTGTCTTAAATGCAGTGCTGCAATTTGACTTTAAAAGTCTTGGAATGATGATAACAATGAGGTTAAAATGGTAAAAGTAATTCCTCAGACTTGTTTTATATGTGTATAAAGTACCTCATTACTGGAACAATCCTATCTTAATCCCCAGGCTCCCATTTTGTTAGGTGTGACAATGATAAAGACAAACCAGAGTTTATGACCTATAAATCTGCTGCACTTTTTGAAATTCAATAAGATAATATTTGTTGTCAGTTCACACGAATAACGCAGGCTGGTATTTCCTGTGTGCAAATCTGCTTGTCCCCGAGGAATGTGTGGAATGTATTCTTTTGTCCTCTGTAGCTTTAGCAGAGTCTCGTTGCTGTACTGCCCCGCTAGAGAGCCCAGGAAGAGACGGCCAGACTGGAAATGAGTGTGAAAGACTGTCAGTTGCCCCCGTAGAGAACTCATCCCTCTCTGCGAACCAAAGCCGAGGGATTCTGTACGTCGGAGAGGAGGGGTCGAACTCGTGGAAATGTCTGCGTGCCATTGCAACCATCTTCTCATTAGAATGATGTTCTCCAGTGTTTGACTGAGGACTTGTCAATCCACTACCCTGAGTCAGAGCCCCCACTTCCCTGTTTATTTAAAGCTGGAGGAACTTGCTCTTGTCTCCTTCATACAAGTCGTGGCTGTGATCTTGAAGGGAGGAGGAAGGCTTTAATTGAGGCGTTCTGCTTTCAATTATTGTTTTCAAGATTTCTTCATGGGAAGATCAACATTTTGAAAGTGGCTTCTCTGTGGCCTCTGAGCCGGATGCTGGCAAGAGCCGAGCTGTTGGCGCATGAAAAGACAGATTGTGATTGATTAGCAGGAAAATGAAATGCAACATTGTTTAAAGATTACAACATGTTTACTCTCTTCCCATTGGCTAATTAGCCGGAATACCGTTGTTGTTTAGCAATATTCCCACATGTATTTGCCAGTTAATAACTATATTGAAACATGTTCAGCAGATGAAACATTCATATTTCAGAGGTGACTTAAAGGCTTTGGTCCTTTCCAAAACGCTTCACGTAATACCAGCTGCTGTGCCATACTATACCTGGTTCTCACAGCTGACTTCATGCTGGTTAATGAGGCAGGATCTTTTGCCCGCTGTGGCGAACCTTTCTCACGCTCCTTAGAGCAGGCGTGCTGTTAAATATTTAGACTTTGCTCATTTAAAAGCACTAAATGTCTAAAAACATTTTACTTCATCGATTTGCCTCGCCCATGGATGGAGATAAAGCCTCCAGTGCAAACACACTTTAGAATAAAGGCTATGTTAATGCATCTGTATTTAGTATTTTGCTTGAAAAAATTATCCAAATAATAAAAAAGGGGAAATACATCAGCTGGCATTTTATTGAACTCAATCAATTTCATGACACATGAATAAAGTTCGTTGATACTATAAAAGATTGTTCACGTTATTCTGATCGTGTACTGGTAAGACAGTTCAGTTAATAAATGTTTGTATGAAGGATTCTTCAAAAGCTGAAAAATCAACAAAATCTGTGGTGCCAGAAAATCTCCTGCTGCTTCTGACACTGAACTGCAGAGTGCTTACTTCAGCGTTTCCTTCGAAAAAGCCTTAGTTAGTTGTGGTGTTAACTTATTTTTATATATATAACGCACACACACACACACTCTGGGTTTTCAAGGTCAGTGTCTCATCAAGTTTTAATGGATTCCCTCAAAGAAATATGTTTTATTTATGTCCCCAGGAGCGTTCTCTCTTTTCAGGATAAATGATTTGTTCAAGCCTTCAAATGAGAACCAATCTGTTAAAGAACATGTGTGTTGTCTCTGGAATATATTCAGATTTGACCTTTTTAAAAACGAGTTATAAGGCATTACTATTTTCATTGTTTACTTATTCTTCTTATTTGATTTCTTGCAGAGGAGAAGCCTTCTGAAGTGAGGGTCATTTAACCCAACAAAGGAGGAATTGTTCCTTTTGACCCGGTCGTCGGTCCTCTTCAGCCATGTGTTCCACAAATCACTCAAACTGGGTCACATTTGAAGATGACAACACACCACCCTCATCACCTCAGAAGCCCTTACAGTCACCAGGGCTTATCAAATCATCAGTACCACGTCCCAATGGTCTGAAATTAGTGCTTCCTCCAATCAGAGACACTTCCTGGAGCTTTAATAGTTCTCTCGAAGCCCCTAAAAGACAATCCAGTGTTAGTGGAAGTTCCTGTGTAGCATATAACACGCCCTTTTGCACTCCTGTGAGTGGGGTCCCTAGCAGTGCGTCCCCATTTCACTCCGACACGAGGGAAAGGAATGACTTCTTCCAGAGTTTCTCCGCCCTGTCGTCCACCTCTTCTGTTCCCACTCCCGCACCAGAGGCCCTGAATCTGACCTCAGATGGACCAAGACCTTTCCCTTCTTTCCAGGGGAACTCAGGACACTATAACCCCTTCTGGGATGGATCTAGACACAGCGCAGATGTGGGCAGCTCCTCCTCCTCAGACTCTGAATCTGACAAAAGCCTACCACGTTTTTTTATTCGGACCAAAGACGGTAGTGAGCCTTCGCGCGGCCCACTCCAGAACTCCTTCTCATACGTTTGCCACAAACTGGAAGGCCTACGAGCAGAAACGGACCACGGAACTGAGACCGAAAGTGAAGGGGAGAGGCGGCTAAGTTGCAAAAACGAGGTGTTAAGTGAGGGTTCATCTCAGTTCGTTCCCCGGGGTCTGTTTCGTAGCCAGAAGAGAGACGGCTGGTCTGTCATGCTCAGGATTCCTGAAAAAAAGAACCGCATGTCTTCTCGACAGTGGGGGCCGATCTATATCCGCTTGCTGCCGGGAGGTGTGCTGCAGATGTACTATGAAAAGGGTCTGGAGAAGCCATACAAGGAGTTCCAGCTTCTCCCTCAGTGTAGACTCTCGGAACTGAAACTGGAAAGCTACGGCGAGCAGCGAAAAGTCCTCTCGCTCAAGGTGGAACATTTCACATACACGGAAAAGAAACGCTTCCCCCCCAAGTTGGAGGTTAGTCACGAGGCAGAGGTAGAGCAGCTGCTCAAGTTTGGCTCCACAGTGCATGACGACATGGAGGACCTAGTAGTCTCCATGGAAGAGGAAATCTTTAAACTAAATGTTCCCCACCAGCAGAGGCGGCACTACGAGGAGCAGGAGCTGTCGCTGCAGATCACTGATCATATCTGGGTACAACAGGATAAGTGTGGAGGAGTCATGGAGCGGTCAGGCTTCACCCAGATTCACTGTCTGGCTTTTCTGAACGGACTTGGGGATTGTTTCCTTGCTCTTAACGATCTCAGGCTGCTGCGCTTTGACTCCAGCTACGGGTCTGAGGAGGGTAGCGAACTCTGGATGGAGATTACCAACTGCCACTTCCACAAATGTGTGAATGAGACGGAGTTTCAGAGGTCCCGGCTGATTAAGTTCTCACCCCCTGATGCCTGCAGGGTGGAGCTGATGCGGTACAAGACGGCGATTTTGGGTTGCACGGAAATTCCCTTCTCGATCAAAGCTGTGGTCACAGTCCAAGGTGCTTACGTGGAGCTCCAGGCCTTTCTTAACATGTCAGCCACCTTCCTCTCCTCTGTGGGGGTGTCTGACACATACCCACTGTGTGAAAATGTAGTGATCCGTGTGCCGGTTCCAGGCGACTGGGTCAAAGTGACACAGACGGTGGCCTTACTGCGACAGAGGTCACTGAAGGCCCGTATGAACAGAAATGCCTGCTTGGGCTCCGTCAGTGCTGCAGACTCGCAGCCTGTCATGCAGGTGACAATCGGCACAGTCAAGTATGAGAATGTATGTTCGGCCATCGTGTGGAGGATCAACAGACTGCCCGCAAAGAATACGGGTAACACGTTTCTGCAAGATTACGATTTAGCCTAGCATGACAGCCTAACATATCATTTTCTCATTAGCTTCTTGGCCTCGGCTTCTTGTGCATGTGTGCAGTATGTTTGCGACGCGTTGGTGTAACGCTCTAATTTCAAGCGACCTCTGCTTTCTCCTTTTGCAGCAGTGGATCATCCCCATTCATTTTCCTGCAAGCTGGAGCTGGGATCTGATCAGGAGATCCCAAATGACTGGTACCCCTTTGTCACGATGGAATGTGAAATTATGGGTGCGGTTGTGTCACAGACCAGGGTGAAGTCACTGGGCACTGCAAACGACATCCAGCCGCAGAAACATGTGACCAGTTGGACACGCTATCATTGTCAGGTAAGATGTAACAATATCTTGCTCAATACATGCACAGACCTTAATGTAGATA
This sequence comes from Nannoperca obscura, assembly GCA_036024295.1. NCBI lineage: Eukaryota > Metazoa > Chordata > Actinopteri > Centrarchiformes > Percichthyidae > Nannoperca > Nannoperca obscura. The sequence goes on along the minus strand of JAVQJL010018096.1, from coordinate 19,116 downwards.
GAAAAAAAAAACTGTATTTATTATTGCTTCTAACACTAATTTTGTGTTTTTTAGGTGGAAGTGGAGAAGAAATGGATTGAAACAGAGTCACAGAGGCAATCTGGCTGTATGACACAGTGATTATTAAAGAAGCTCAGAAGAGGACGTTATCCCTTTGGTCCAGGATATTTGCCCAAATCTTCTCAGTGGTGAAAAGGGATAACCAAAAATGAAATGTAAAAAAACAAAGGTGATGGGGGACTTTCTGCTCATATCTGGTATCAAATGTATCTAATTACACTTAGCCTGTTAGCATTTCTCAATGAGGTTAACCGATTTTGTATCCTTTAACTGAGACTGAATTACTCTAGACCTAAAACAATTTAACATGGTCCTTTTGCCTAGCACTTTACATTTATTAGATGTATTAACTGTAAGATTATAGTTTATATGAGTACTGTATATAAGCTTGCATTTGCATCATCTGCACTGCCCTCCAGAATGATCGGCATCCTTAATAAATGCCTTAAAATATGTATGCCGAATGGGTTGTATGAGATAAACAGCTTAAGTAATGAGCAATATTCATGGTGTTTAAGAAAAGCTAATTTTCAGAAGATATTTAGGGTCAGACCCTTTTGTTGCCCACCAATGTTTAAGATTTACATACTTTCAAACTTTATTGTTGATGATTGTGCTCTAAAAATCATTTGCCGTCTGTTTGCTCATCAGTAAGTGTCAGAGCAAACGATGTAAACACCGTGTGGAAAAGCACTGTAGTAACTATGAAAATTGCACATAAGCATCGTTTCAAAGGTGGGTCACATCATGCGTCCCACAGAGCAGCATTAGTCTGAAGTGACTTAATCACAGTTTTTAGGACAAGTTGGTTGAACTGACTGAGGCCAATTAGCAGCAATTCTCAGCAATGAAACACTCTGATCAAAGGTTTAAAGCAACATGAGACAGAGTATTCAAACGATTTTGGCAAGTACATTTGCCTCAGAAAGCTACAAAATCATTTTATATTTGAAGGGTAAATGTCTTGCTTTTGTCAGAAACAGGTAAAGTTTACAAAGTGAAACAGCTGTTTGTTTTTAAACTTACCCAACAGCAGTATGACTGACTGCGACCTAATATGACCCACCTTTGGAGCATTCACATGGAATACAACTCATTACTTTTACTGCTTACCTCGAACTGACCTTTGACTTCATACCAAGGTTGTATTCTGGAGGACTGTAATTTTATTTAAACAAATCAAATCTTTATTGTGATATTTCTGCCTCTGGGTTGTAAATAGGTGGGGGAAAAAAATATATAGTGACCAACAAGGCCTTCGATGATGACTTTTATGTATGAGGTACTTGGCTTGAGCTGGAGATTATTTACATCGAGAGTAAAAATTGAACCAAACCTGAATGACTCGTGCTACTTCTTCACAAATGCTCATAAGACGACGCACTCACTTTTTGTATTAGGAGACAGGACATCAACTCTGTTACTGTTAACGGTAAGCTAGCTGCTGAGACTGCTTTCTGTTCACGTCAAGGCAGCGTCTAACATCCAAAATGCAAAAGGTGATAAATAAAAGTGAAAAGATATCAGTACTGTTAACATCTAGCCTTCCTGATTCACAGTAAGTGATGTTTTAGATGTTTTAAAACATGCCTTAAAATATTGTCTGTCATGTAGTATAAAGGTAGAATGAATGTGTACGCAGTCAGTACCATACAAACTATGCAGGCAGGGTATAAGGTGATATTTCTGCCCTGAAAGTCGTTCTGCAGTGCCAACAGGCATGAATCACCACAATAATACACATTCACTGAACAAAGGAGCAAAACCGTTTTAAACAAACACCTCACCGAGTGTCAAAACAGCACATTTTGCCCAACGTCAGATTTTTGTTGAGACTGAGACATCCAGCAGTGAGTAATGACAGGCGGCTGCTCAATAAATGCTGTATGATTAGTAGAAAATGATTTTCTAGACCTCTGCATGCTGTGTGATAGTTTTATTTGATTAACTGGTAGCGCACAGATACAGAAGAGTGAAGTATCTTACCCGGGATTGAATTAGCCTCTGGGAACACACCGCTGACGGCCATGCAACCACATTGGGGGGTTTTTTGCACTCCTTTTGACACTGGCCCCCGTGGTGACGAGCCAGTACTCGGCAAAGCCTCCACCTGGGACCTTTTGAGTTTCACCGTTTATGGTCTTATTTTCACCTGGAGATTATTCACCTGTGTTGTATGATCTGAAGGTGATTTATTAGTTAGGTGGGGAAAGACCTACCAAAAAGATGGTATCTTAATCCTAAAGTTGACATCAAAGTTTCACCCAAAATTATGTTACACATAATAATGATAATAATGTAGGGATATAATCACAATCAGCTGCTTTTTGTATTTCTCAAATTAAAATGATATTGGTTACTAGAACCGATTTTAGAGCACATTAGTGTGTGTTATTAGTTCTGGTTAATCATCATAGGGGGCAGTGTTTGTTACAGTAAATTCACCATGGTTACTTCCATCACATGAAGGATTATCAATGACAATCAATTATTTCTCTGAAGTAAGTATGGGCTAACTAAACAGACAGAAGATAGATAATATAATGTTTGCTATATTTGGGAATAAAGCGACTATAATCTTAATTCAAGGAGTGAGTCCAGACCAGCTTTGTTGTGAAGTGGCAGCTAAGTGCCTTTTTCAGCGACTACAGTATCCACGGGCGTGTCTGACATTGCTGCTTTGCAGCTGCAGCCCTCTTCTCCATCAGAGGACTCATCCTGCAGTGTTCAGAGAGCGCCAGCATCGCCAAACAGTTGCTTGGAGGAAGCAGGGGTCACGGCTCCCGCTGCTGAAACTACTGAGCACCAACTTCAAAATGAAGTGTTTTGTGAAGGGTGAAATATTTTTAACTCCTGGCATTGTGCACTCCTGGGAGCAGAGACAGTACTGAGCTCCCAGCACTGAGGGAGATACACAACAGCGTGACCTTGAAAGTAACCAGGAAAAATACAAGTGGAATGGTTCCGTTGGACCAAAACGTTTGAGGGATTGGATAACCACAGTCGCTCTAAAACTACATGGTTGAGATGAGCCACAGACAACAAAGCCACTACTGAAGCCATATTCAACATTAGGATGTTTTCTTTGTATAGCATTTAGAATTATTACTATAATAAAAGTATTGGATATCCCAGTTGTGAGTGGATGTAAAGGGCCAGCAGGGTCACCCACTATCTCTCACTGCCCTGTCATTAGTATCCCATTAAATGAACGTGTCGTTTAGATGTATCCTCGTATTCTTGCGTGATTCTTTCAGCTGCAACCACGAGTCAAACGGACATGGGAGCAAATAAAACAAATATAAAAACATAGTTCCGCGGTAAATCGGCGTACATTCATATCTTATAAGTACAAGGGTTTGGTGCTTTAGTCAAATATATCATAATTGTGATATCGGGATACAAGAAACTGACACTTAAGTCAGTCCCTCCGACGAGAAACTAGCTCACATAAAACCAGACCTGCGCACCAACACGTGAGAGAATGGCCTGAGCAGTAGACGGTGCTGTTGTGCAGCTTAAAGTCAGCACAGCGATGTACACCGGAAGGAAGTGAACCACCGTCGTAGTACCGAAAATCCAGAGTTAAACCTGAAGTTACCTCGCTAACCCCGAGTATCCCGCTTCCATAGCTTCGTAGTACAGACCACAGGCGGGACTCGGTGCCTCTGAAGCCGCAGCAGCGAGTTCTCACCTGAACCTTGTTGCATTGTGATCGACGCCATTAAATGTTTGGTTACCAGGCAGATGGAAAAAAACGACGGTTTAATAGCATGAACGAGAAAGCTTAAATTCTTATCTTGCTTCAGCACAAGAGATTGAAAATGTATTAAATCAAATAAAAGTATGTCTATTACAAACACATGTTAAGGTTGTTTTTATAAAGAAGAAAAGTAATCAAACCATCCAAACAAACATGGCGGTCCCAGCTCCAATCACATCTCTGTGGAGCTTGATTACTATCACCTGTGTGTGCACTTCTCATCAAGCTGCTGCGGGCAAAACAGTCTGACTTTGCCACCCTTAACTGTAGATGATGTTTCCAAAGTCCTTTCCCACCGGACTGCTGCTGTTTTTGCCTTGAGTCATGCTGACCAACACAGGCCCAGTGGTAAGCAAAGCTGCTCTTTTAGCTAGTTTTGCTATCGGCTAACTCGTAGCAAAACTATACTTTGTGGTGTGTTGTTGGCCCGAATTTAGCGCTACGTGAAGTAGTCTAATAAATCTGCTCCTGAAAGCACCATTTCTATTCAAATATAGGCTGCTGATTCTGAGCCTCAAGCATTTATTTGGAACAGCTCCGTGCAGTTTTATTCGTGATGCTGTCAAATCTCATCCCCAAATCTATCATTTAGGTCACATATGGCTTTTTATATCGCCGACACTTTGTAAGACCAACGACGTTTCCCCCCTTTAAGAAGTCTGCCCAGAAATATTTTATTTTAGTAACATTTTAACTTGATTTATCTTTGTTTTAAATATACAGGGAAGAGCAATGAGTACAATCTTAAACCGATTCTGAAAATGGAAAATTGTTGCTATAAAGATACTTCTACAGGCTGCTTACGGATTTAAATAAAAGGGGTGGGATATATATACACAAATAAACAAACTGAAATGAAGAGTGATTAGAAAATGTCCCGAGTTATATGTAGATATGAGTCTACATTTTCCAAGTCAGCAACATAGAAAAAGCAGATGTTTGAGTGGAACTTGGTATATTGCTTCTAAAAACATGCATCACAAGCAGCTTCTGACTACAACTGCAGGCCAAACTCTACTTGTCCATAATTGATGATGTGATCGAGAGTATGAGGGAGCTCTTCTTGGATGAAGGGCTCGAAGACCGCATCCTGGACGATTTAAGACATGTGAGTTGTATTCTACATAACCCTGCTTTATTTAAAAAAGAAAATACATATAAAAATTGACTCAAGTTGTCAGTTACAGCAAAGTTAGCTCATCTAGTGAGGACGTATACACCATGCCTGGAGGACAGACTTCTGTGTCTTCTGATGTGCAGCTTTGGGAGTCAAAGATGATGCAGTCAAAAGCAATGGAAGACTTCAGGAAAAACAATATCAACTCATCCAACTTTGTGCTGCAGCTCCCCACCAACTACAGTCAGGTTAATCAAGACCTCGCAGGTAAAGCAGTGCTGCTGGAAGTGAGAACAAACGTATTTGTGGTATGACTAATGTAACTGAAGCTCATTCTTGGGATTTTTGCCTCGCCTGTTCTGCTCTGATTTTTGCCCTCAGCCTCAGTTGTGATCCCAGCAAGTCAGAATATCCACCGTTTCCCAGTCAAGGCAAGTGTCATCAATTTACATCACATCGCCTCCCTGTCTTCTTATGGCTCTTTACATGAGGGGCTCATTTGGAAGCAAAAAAAAAAAAATTTCAATCTTTAAAGCAACTGGGATTTCATCCTGTTAAATTCAATCACAACTGAATACATAATGTTTTGAAACGTTTCAATTTGAAAATCATCTATCAAGTGGGGTTATTTCAAAATCCTGTCTCAGAAATTCAGATTTCATTATTCTGATTTAAAAATAGGGTCAAGTCAAAAAACTAAGTTGCTTAAATTGGATTTGTAAATTTCAGACACTAAATTTGAAGAGGGGAAAACAAAAATGTAATTTAGATGACCACGGGTTCTTCTTCATCTATTGTTTATTATTTTAAGAATAACTAGATTATAAACTTGGATCATGTGACAAACCTGTCTGATCAGTTACATTCAGGCTTGTTTTTATTCTTGGTAGCCTGGATGTCAAAGTTTAATCATTTTAGTTTCTAAATTTAACCAATTGAATTTTTAGAAACTCAAAATCTTGAAATTGCATGACGTGAAATGAGAGTTCCTGAAAATTTCAGAGAGGGAAATTCAAACCACCTTAATTCATCAAGATGGGCTGACCTGTTGACCTCAGGGTTACGAGTACAGTAAAGACACCAGTATGACATTGTAGTTAAAATAATTAAAATGCACTTAAGCACCATGAGACAAGAACCCGCAGTGTTTTATCGATAAGCACAACATGTTGTAGGAGGCTACTGTAAATCACTACTGTTTATGCTGAATTATATTTTTCTTTACACATAATGTTTCATTGCAGAACAACTCGGAGACACTTGCTACTTTTTCTCTTCCTGCTGGGTTAGCTTACCCTGTGCAGATACCAGCTGGAGTCACTCTGCAAACAGCTTCTGGTACACAATGACTTTACCTGCAATGGGTTTACATCTGTTTTAGTATTTTGCGTGCTCCAATACATTGAAATAACACTTCACTCCTCCCTTTTGTCTCACTAAGGTCAACTTTACAAGGTTAATGTTCCTGTTGTGGTCACTCAGGCCCCAGGAGGTCAGCAACCTGTATCCCAACCCGCACAGAAAGTCACAGAGTGGAGAGAAGCTCCTGCCCCTCAACCTGCTGCAGTCCCACCAAATACCGTTCATCCTCAGGAGGGGGAGCCATCCTCCGTTTCAGCTACTTTTGTTCCACAGCCGCCACATCCAAAGACCAATTTACCACCCGGTCAGGAGAGCAGCCTCCCCCAGCAGCCCCAAGCTTCTGCTGCCGAGACCTCGCAGCTCCAGGGGCCCCACTCTCCAGAGCCAGAGGCCACACTGGAAGAAAATGAGCCGAGTCCACAACCTGAACCTGTGAACCTCAGTATGACCGCCTCTCCCTGCAGTCAGCTATTAGACTTCCAGATCAGCACCGAGGAGGCTTTGGCACAGACGGCACAGTTAAAGACCAGAGACATTGATGACATCCTGAAAGAAGTGATTGAGGAAGAGAGAGAGAAAGCAGAGAGGGCGAGGAGTCTAGCACCTGCAAAGACTGACAACCACTCTGAGGATGTTCTTGGGGTAATTTGAAAAGAATATTCCCTCTTTAAGGAAATACCGGTAGGAAATAGCTAAAAACGTTTATTGTGAAATTTATAGTTCCACATTTTGGGACATCCACTCATCTGCTTTCTTCGAGAGTTAGATGACAAAATCAATACAACTCAAGTCTGTACACTAAATATGTAGCTGGAGCCAGCAGTCAATCTTAGCTTAGCATAAAAACAAAATCTTAGTTTTTTTTTAACGAGGTGATTTTCCAGGCTTTATGCTAATTTAAGCTAACCAGATGCCTGCTGTAGTTTTATATTTACTAGACCAACATTAAGTGATACCAATTTTCTCATCTAACTCTTGGCAAGAAAGCGAATAAAGGTTATTTATTATTTCCCAAAAGGTTGGACTTTGTTTTATAAGGGTACTCAACCAGTGTTACAAAGTGTAGGTGTGGCATTTAAAAGATGTTTTTTTTAGAGAGGGTCTAACGAAAGACATTGAGTTGCATTATGGGAAGTGTAGGATTTAGCATTTTCGGAGCTTGACCCATACTAAGGGCTAAAAGTCAACATATCTCTACCTCTGCTGCAGGTATGTATGCTGTTTGACCAAACTTAAGTTACATAGAATACATACATGTATAACATTTTTTTTATTACAAAGTCTTCAACATGGAGTGTGTTCAAATCTCAAATGCAAACAGACTGCTGTATCATCTTAAGCCAGTTCAGGTGTGCAATCTTGAATTATTCAAACAGCAGTTAGTCCCACTCTAGCTTCAATTTTCTGAATATCATCATGCCACAACTGTTACCATTTCTTCTTGCAATTCCTGCCAAGCTGGACCTGGACTACAGCTACAGTGAACTGTCTGACATCGTTCAGCTGGATGGTGCTGCAGACAACTCTGACATTGAGGAGGAAGAGGGAGTTCCCCTGGAAGAGAATGACTTTCTGGGTATTATCAACGCAGAGGCCATAAAGGCCCTGCAGGAAGGAGATGGAAGCAGCGAAGGCAACAGCATCTCTAGCAGCGACGGCGAGGGAGCAGATGAACTTGCAAATGTAGAGGAAGAGGTCAGAGAGTGAGCTTGATTTACAAAATATAAATGTTTTCTCACTTAACATCTCTGTATGGAAAACTCCAGTTGATTTGTGCATCTTTTCCTAGAAATGACATTTATCAGTCATGTTTTGCAGGCTGCACAAATGTTTCTCATCAGCATGTGTTTTCACATTTTAACAATTTGTTTCCCACAATGCACTCTTTTTATTAGGATCCTTTGAATTCAGGTGATGACGTGATTGAGCAGGACATCCCGGATCTCTTTGACACCGACAATGTAATCGTTTGCCAGTATGACAAAGTAAGAACATTTTGTCTGTATACTTGCCTTAATTTGCGTCTCATCAAAGCCTGTTAACATCAAAAACGGTTCATATTTCTATTACAGATCCACCGCAGTAAGAACCGCTGGAAGTTTCATTTGAAAGATGGAGTGATGTGTTACGGAGGCAGGGACTACGTGTTCTCTAAAGCTGTTGGGGAAGCCGAGTGGTAATGAGCTTTAGTTCTCTTGCACACATCAGATAATCATGTTGAAAGAGGGGAAACTGATTTGAAAGGAAAAAACAATCAGTGAATTTAGACCTCTTAGTGGTATAATTTGGCTCACTGAGCAGGCAGTTAATACACCCCTGTATAAAAACCTTTTTTTTTTTCATGAAGTAATTATCAGAGCAATACGGCAAGTCATTTATGATTTTAACAACCAATTACTTACAGCGTTGCTTGTGAATCTAATCTGAGGCGAACAGCATGAACTTGTGTTGTGTAATATTTTGCTGAGAATAGTTAATTTTATTAGTGAGCAAAATATTATTTCACCTGGAATGCGTCATGAATGTCATGATCTTGTTGCTTTGAATGTACTGCTTGATTTTCAAACATTGGATTGTTTTGCCTTTAATCACGCTTCAGATGAACTGAATTGCAATGTGCTGCATTCAATAAACCATTTTCTTTCTGTGCAACCCTGTGCACAGCCAATGTTGACTTGTCATATTGTTTTTTTTTATAATGAACTAACAATATTGAAACCCAACTGGGCCTACTGTATATAAATTAACTGGAAGATGACAAAACAAATGTATAAAAGCCAGCATGGACACTAAAATTGATACATTTTAGACTATGGTTTGGATAGACACTTCTCACTGCTGGGAAAACAATATGAAGGGTGTGTGACAGCTCCAGCAACAACTCGCAAAACAAATAAAAATCTGACAAATTCTTTGAAAATGTTTTTGCTATTAATGTCAACTTTTCATTTTGATATTGGCAGTGTTGGTAATTTTGGTGACGTTCTTAGGTGTAGACCTTTGTATGAAATTGTGAAGTTAATTGATTTCTTGCATTCCAGCTTCAAATATTGCATCCAAAACAGTGTAGTGTGTTTTATCTTGAAAATTAATCATAGATTAAAAAAATAAAGAAAAAAACATGAATTCATTCATTCATAGACTTTTGCAACCCATCAGATGCCGTTTATCCACTGTTGTGTGTTGAGCATGGCCACATTGCTCCTAGAGTGCACTGATATGATGCAAATCTGTGTCTGTCCAGTGTATTTATCACATGAACAGTTTCCAAAAGAGATTAGATTAATAAAGTCAACCATAGTAAACACAAGCTTATCTCTAGGAAATGCATTTATTTATGCAGGTCAAGTCAGGAGTGAGTTTTGTAGTTTCTAAGATAATGCGGAGTGCTGTTTTTTTGACTGGTTTTACTCAGCATACTCAAGTATGTTCTCTGAAAGTAAGTATAGAAATGGAGGTATGGCTGGTCAATGTGTATTCTGGTATGTTGGTCTCAACAGCTGTTGTTAAAGGGGAAACATAGAAAAACATAGCTTAAAAAAAACATATTTTTAAACTTTTTATTAAAATGTCTTCTTATGAAAATCCAGGACATTTTGTAAGCAGTTATGTTGCTGGTAGACCAGGCTGCAGCTTTAAATGAGCCTCTGGCTGCTCTGGCATGTCTGCAGTTTTCAAGTCTCCGAGTCCAAATGTCTCCTGAGTAAAACAACCCAATAGATTGCACTAAAACTCATCTCTGATGAGCTAAAACAAAGACTTCCATGTGATCATATTAACTTCAGTGTATAAACTCAAAATTCTGACCTTAATAAGGACAGAATAATAAATAAGTTCTACTTATTGATATTAGAACTTAATAGAATGAAATGTCTCTTGTAACAACATCTTACACAAGTGCTGTCTTTATATATCTTGATCTTAACATAATGAGCATCAGTGCTTTAGGATAGCTTTGCAAATAAACTGTCCAGTTTCTTTTGTTCCACCTTCCTGCTCCATTCATCTGCTACTTTGTACCACATCACCTGTGCAGAAATGGAGGCTGCAGCACCTGTTGCTTCCAATTTGAGGTCTCTTGGTCCTGACTGATTAAATTCTCACTTTGTAAACTAACCTAGATCTTTTATCAAATCTGGCACCTGCCATGTAGAAGACTGACTATCTCTACACCCTGACCTAAAGTTTAAAGAAATGCTACATGTTTAGCAGCAGATGCTGCTTTTAAGTTAATAAAAATAATGGAACACTTATGTTGATGGTCATGTGGTTCCCTTGTTTAGAAAGCAACCCTTCATCTTAATGTGATAGGCGTAGAAGCTAAGTGAGTGAGATTTTCTGCTGGACATTTTTTGGGTAGAGTTGAGGTGTGAAGCCAGAGTCTGTGACCTGTAGATGTCAGCGTTGGTGTGGCAGCAGCCGCAGCGGCTCATGAGCAGGCACACGTCCTTCCTGAAAGCCCGTGTGAAGAGGGTGTACAAGAAAGGGTTGCAGAGGGAGTTGATGGGATAAAAAAGGACGAGCAGGATCTTTGAGTGAGACACGGTTATGAGGGGCATGCGCAGTGCAGCGGAGATGGCGAAGATGGAGATCGGCGCCATGCACATAAAGTCTGTGAAAATGAGGACAGCCATGCGTTTGGCGATCTTGGTGTCCCCGTGACGGGAAGAGTGCTCTGGGTTGTGAACGCTCAGATATATGCATATGTAACAGTAACAGACCACCAGGAAAGCGACAACATTAAAAACGAGCACAGCCACCACGTAAACCTGAGAGCCCATTGTGTCGATGTCCATGGGCAGACAGATGCTCACTTTGCTGTAACTGCTGACCCCCACAAGAGGGAGCAGGGCAACCAGCAGAGACAGGCCCCAGCCCACCCCCATCATGGCTGTCACATGGTGCATCCGCAGCCTCTTGTTGACATGCATGGCATTGGTGATGGTGTGCCAGCGCTCCAGGCTAATCACCGTCAGCGTATATACTGACAGCGCGCTGGCAAACACTGTCAGAAACCCTGCTATGCCACAGCCGGGCCCTGTCTGCCAGTCCGTGGCGTGGTTGTAGTACTCGTGACGGGAATAGTAGTCCATGAAGGCGATGAGCATCAGGTACAGCCCCATGCACAGGTCGGCGAAGGCCAGGTTACACATGAGAAATCTGGAGATGGTTAACTTATGGTGGCTGATTAGCAAGACAACCAGAACAGCCAGGTTACCAGTAACAGCGAAAACCATAATTATCCAGGTGAGACAGCGCAGGAAGGGGAAGCCCAGCAGGTCCTCGCAAGGGTTAAAAGCATCTGGCTTTGGCGTGCACTTGACGAAGGGGTTGTTCAGACAATCAAATTCCAGGTCTAAATACTGAAAGTTGATGTCATCAATAAGATTCATGCCATCTGCAGTGGGCTCTCTGAAGAATAAACAGAATGTTTGAAGATTACCAGAAAGATCCCAGCTGAGCAAGAAAAACTATCTGCATAAGGGACAGCATGAAAATGATCCTCTGCTGAGGGGAGGGTAGAGCAGGGGAGGGCCGTTTTAACTTTAACTTCATTCCAGAGTTAGATTAGAAATGATCAAATATTTGCATCAAAAAGATGGATTTTGTTTGCGCCACAGGTAATATGAGGACAACAATCGTGTCCTCTGTATTAGGTGTTTATTTTTGTCATCAAAATCACTCACATGATCAATATCTCAGCTTTGAGGAAAATAATATCTCCGGAGAGTTTATTTTTAACTATAATAAAATTAGATGTGTCAGAAAATGTGTCATATAAAGTGACAGTGACAGCTCTTGGTTCAAAATCAAAGAATGGATAAAATATTTAGTAAACAGGCCGCATCATTTTGTTGTTTTTTGTCATAATTTAATTAAATCTGGGTGCTATGTGTAATCCGTGAGTGAGCACTGAAAGTAACTTACGCTTCAGTTTCGCTGAAATCACACAACTTTGTGAAGTTCTTTAAGGCACTTTCCCTATAAATAAAAAAAAGAAAGGAAAAAGACAATGTCAATAAACTCAACCGCTAAGCACCAAGCTACTGACGATCGGTATTCATTTCACAGAGCTTTTGTTCTTTATGCATATGTGAACGGATTTGTTACATCTCTGGCAGCAATCGTCGCTTACCTTTGTTTCCGACGCCATGTGTGGAAGGCACAACAGTGGCTGGGGTACGTGAGATCAGCTTCCAGCAGCTCAGCCAGGCTCTCCAGAGGAGGGAGGGTCTTCAGAGCAAAGGCAGAGCTGGCTTTCAGATACCTCACCTGCCTCAGCCCTTTAGGTGGCAGGAAACTCAGCGCTGTGGAGGAAACATCCCTGAATCGCACACATACATTTCAGCAAAGATTAGTGAAATAACTCCCAATAAAATACAGTGTTCTAATAAAACATTGGACTGCCACAAGCTACTAGAACATGTAAATTAAATTTAGTTGGTGGGGTTAGAAAGTCAGTATTTCCCACAATAATAGCCATCATTTGGTGTTTTGGTGATGGTGGTAAGAAATGCTGTTTCAGGCAAATCTGCAGAATCTTCCACAGGTGTTCATTTGGTTCTGGTGACTGCGGCAGCCGACTGAATACATTTGATCCAAAGCAGACATTCAGGATCTACATTGCTCCCTCATCTGATTGGATAACTTGTACCCTGACATTCATCACATCTAAAAATACCCAGAGGTACCACACTGGACCCCGCGCAAGAAAGAGAAAGACCTTTGGTATTTCCTGCGTGTCAGTGAATACCACCAACACTATTTCCTAACCAAGATAAGAGGACATTTCATATCTACAATGCAGGGTTGCTTGCAATCAGAGACCTTGCAGGCTGTATGCTCCGCAGACTGGGCTATTTGCTCACTAATCAGTATTCAGCAGCCCTGCTAGCCTTGTTTGTTGTTTACACAGACAGGCTGTCACTGCCCTAATGTTTATACAATAAAATGATAAACATTGTTATGAATATTAATCTTGCTTCACTGACCCAGTTCCAATATGGCCGCCTCAATGCTATTGCTTTAAACAACAAAAGATAGAGAATGTATGATTGTCCTCTCTCATATTTAACTTTGCCACTGCCACAAATTTGCTGCTTCTGGATTCCAACCTCTTCTCTGTGGAATATGAAATGTTTAGGCACTGATTCATTTTCAACAGGGGTGGAAAGTCAGGAACAAATACTCATATTTCTTTTCATTCTTCTCACTGACAGGGAGATTGCACTTGTTACTCCACTACATATCTTTGACAGATCAAGTTACTTTATCCTCAATCATATATTCAATTTACAAAATATGATGTATTTATCTAGATTAAACTACCCAAGAGTGTAGTGCAAGTATTTTAAATTAGCTCTACATTGATAAACTAAAACATCAAAATTACACATTAACCCTAATTTTCAATAGTCATCTCTCTACTGTTCATTATCTAAAATCATTTATTTTTTACAAAGAAAATAAAATGGCAAAAAAACATTAGAAAAAGGTAAAGGTTTATAACAGGAAAGGGTCTATTCTGCATAATGACTCTGGATACTTTAAGTACATTTTGTTGTTAACATTTTGCAGAATGTGCAACGTTTACATGTAAGTTTTTGTAATATAATAAAAGTATTGTTATGTGGAATTGCTGAAGCTTACAATAACTTTTTTTTTTGCCTCTTGGGGGCAGCAAAAACAAGTTGTCAACACAACATTGTCATATGGTCACCTTTTTAGTTAATATGGCACACGTTAGTTGCCTTTTCACTTCCAGCAGATATGGACCAATGTTAGCAATCATTTGTAGTCGTGTTTCTAGCCACCTGGTGCCATTTAATTCACTCTACGTTTAGCTCTTTAGCACCTGAGATAAAATAAATGTCTCTTTGGCTGCTAAATGCTTCACTGTGTTCATTAGCGAGTTGCTAATTTTTTTTTTTTGCTGACAACAGATGTCTGCTGTGGTTGAAATCAACACTGTTGAACCAGAACAGCAAAGTTGTGGGCTGTAAAAGGGGATAACTATCTATGTGTTTGTAACTACGAGCGACCCCTTTTTACATACAAGAAATACTGATTATAGCATAAAGCATAAAGCATCTGAATACTTTTTCCACCACTGATTTATTAAGCTGACTTGTGCAAAATTGTCATGACATTTTCTTTGGTTTTATTGGCTTGTATTACTGTCACTTACAGAAAACTTGGGCCTGTGGCTCCTTCAAAAGCATCTTCTTGGATGTCAGTGAGATGCCCGTTGTCTCTCAAAATCCTACAAAAGACATAAAAATACCAACTGTAACACAAGTGACCTCCAGTCCAAACTGTAGTTCTGCAGTTAACATGCAATACGAGTATGAAAGAAAATCTAAGATGACACATTAATGGCCAACAATGCCCCAAACCATTTTTCATCTGCTTTTTGTTTTCTCAACTTGACACTGAGGAAGATGGGCATTATTTTTAGACTGCAGGGTGTCTGCACATATCTCGTCCCCATCAACATTCAGCAGTACGGGGCAGAGCAAGAAAACAATGGGGCATCCAATCTTTGTTTAGTCTTACATAACGTTTGTTTACTGGTACACTCAGTTTTTTATGATAAGAAAAAGAAAAGTATAGTATGCTGTTGTTAAGAAACATACTGTATTGGCCTGTTATGTTGTTTAGCATGAAAATTATAGAAATGCTTACAGTGTGTTGAGCTTGGTTCCATTAAATGCATGAGATCTGATTTCTTTGAAGCCGTTTCTAACCAGGTTCCTGTCAATGACACAATGTTATAAAATTCTGATTTGCTCTCAAAAACAGCTACCACCAAGGTCAGAGAACTGAACATCCAATTACATAAGCACATTGACACAAAAACACTTTCTTTACAAATGGTGACAAATTGTTGCTTCTAGCTGCAATAATGAGGTAACAAAAATAATTTGACTCCTGTACTCACATGTCAACATACTCTTTTGTGATTCCCTGAAAAGAATTGGCAGGAATGATGTGGATCCCCATGTTGTCTGCCATTTCTCTGCACACAGAGGAGATAACACTCACTTTGGCTGTTTGGCTAAATTATCAGTTAGACAAAAGTATGTATATTCATACAAAAAAAGGGGCAGTCTGATGAACTGTGACCCAGTTGAAGGATTTGCTGCAGGGTCGGTGGCGTGGTGACATTGATAGATAAAAGTAATACTATGCTCAGAATAAACAACTTGGGCTCCGCTTACAGTTATACTTTGAAGAACGTGTAGCTTTGCAACATGCAGAAAGACACTAATCCAGTTTAGAAACAGACTATTTTTAAATGCGATTACTTACAGGATAATATTTGGTGCCAAGGAAAAGATAGTTGTGAAGTCTGGGAAGTGTGTCACCCCTGTGTTAGAGATGCTCCTGTGAAGACGAGCAGCAGAGACAGATGATCATGAGCAGATAAGAACAAATCTTCAAAGTGCCCACAAAATATCATAGAGTTTCAGATTGTCTCAGTTGGTAAGAGAAATTTCACAAGTCAGTTCTGGCAAACATTCCAGGATAAATGTGGTTTATCACATCATGTCACTGTCTGCTTATGACTTTTGACATGTTTCTTCACATTTAACTTGCAGCAATAAATGGTAGATAAATAAAATAATATTTTGCATAGAACACAGAGGCCATCGGAGTTGATCTGCAGTCTTGAACCACTGACATGAGACTGACAGTGGTTTGTAGGTGAAGTTGCCACAATAATATGAGAAATGCAAAATAGGGATGTATCAATAATAGTCCATACAGACAAGTGACCAGTACAGCTATAGCTATGTTTTTCAATGCAGCTGTATTGTACTGTTTGTATCTAATTAGCACAAAGTGAAGCTAAAGCTAATGGGAATTTCATTAGTTTTGCATGTATTGGAATAATTAACATTTTGACCTGATGACTGCACTAAATGAAAAGTTAAAGGATCACCAAATCACCAATTATTCAAATTAATCTTGAGGGGAACGTGAGTGTGGGTACTAAATGAAATGGCCATCCATCAATTGTTGAGACATTTCATTCAAAACCAAAAATGTTTCCTTAACACTGGAGTAAAAGTCAGGGGGTCACCAAAGTCAAATCCAAAATTCAACCAGACTTATTTGGCATTGTTGGGAACTTTAGGATCTCCACTGAGTTTAAAATAAAGCCATGTGAGTTTGAACAATGCTCAGCTGCAGAGAATTGCAGATAAAGATTGTGATGTGATGTGACCCACCTGGGTCATCACAGGGTTTAAAAAGGGAAATAATGATAATGTTAAACAGGATGACTTACAAATATTCCAGCTTGGGCAGGTCAGTGAAGGCCCCTTTTTCAATAACCTTCAGACTGTTGATATTCTGCACTGAACTGCAGGAATAAAGATGAGGAAAAGTATCAGTAAGTACAATATTGTTGTCAGTGGCTGTCAACAGACAAACACACCAAAGCCCATTCACACATCAGCTGCTCTGAAAGTCAAGGATTAAACACGCTGCTTTGTAATTGAGAGACTAATCCTGTGAAGATGAAATGAAATGCAAAACACACACCAGCTGTTCAAATGAATAATTGCTTTCATCGTGCAGTTTGAATTTGACGTGCGGTGGAAGGTAAAGTGTCACTTACATTTGAGCCAGGCTGTGGAGGGAAAGGAAGGCATGTCTCTGTATCTGCGTGATGCAGTTGCTCTGGGAAATCTCACTGCGGCACAAAGAAATGGCTCCACATCAGTCAACAGATTAACAACAGCCTGTAAACAAAATGCTCCTGAAATGTCTCAGATCAAGCTAGCAAATATGAAATATTAGTGAAGAGCGACACAAGTTGGATTATTCTTTTCTTCCTTACTTTTGAATGCACTTCATTGAGAAATAGGACAGAGTTGATTGATATTGGGATACAAACCATGAGGGAAATGCTAAAATACCAACACCAACAATTCATACTTCTAGGCCGCTACACACACATGCTTCACCTCATGTTTGGAAAATCTCCAAACATACATCACAGATGCATCTGGGCCAAGAAGACTAAGTGGAGATGTTTAAAAAGGAGGACTGAACAAAGACCTTCAGAGACAAACAAAGTCAACAAGACTTCTCCATTTGCCCTTGAGCACTTTGTTTTCTGATGGAGGCTGGCATCCTTTGCCGAGTCGCTTTCCATCTTCTTTTTGTAATCACCGTTTTAAGACTCCCACTCTGCTGTAATCAGCCGACACTTTTCTTAGGTTAATGTCACTCTGCTTTCAAACAAAGAAACAATTAAACGACTCCATCTGTACTGCTTACATTTTTTTTCTTCCATCCCCTGCTCTGATTGCATTATGTATAGTGTCGTAATTACCACTCACTGCTCATAAAAAGCTTTTTCCCATGATCATCTAGATGAAGCTGTGTCCTGATTTCCAGTTTGCGTCAGCACATGTCACTTTACCTTGACACTTTACCTTGACACTTTACCCTGAAAAGATGAAAGGTCACAGCTTTAGGACTGTGACCTAATTTAAACTTGAATGTATTTTATCACTTGAAATTATTTGTGTGATATAGACATAATTTGGACATCATGACCCTATCACATTGAAGTACTGTAAGTATCTGAGCCTGATAAGACTTGTCCTTGAGGAGCCAAGTCGAACACACTCGACACAATCCAGCTCAGTTTGAAAATGATTTCACCACAGGAGAACAAACGTTATCTGCTCATCAAACTGTAAGTGATATATTAATTAAATGGTGAAACGCATTCAGTGAAACAATTCAGGCTCATGTTATGGCTTTAGGACTGAGTATTTAGTAGCTGTAAACACGATAAGGACGAAACCACATTAATCGGCAATTAGGATGAAAAGAGGTTATGTTTTCACTTGTCTGTCAGAAGTAATTGGATTTTGCTGAAATGTGTTCTACACAAAGACATTTTAGCCAAGGAACAGCTGATTACATTTAAGTGGTGATATTTCTGGTCTGGTATTTATCTTTAGATACATATTACACACATTACTCTTTTAAATAGATATGGAATAAAGTATCACGTGTGTAATTCTAAACAAAGTACCTGTAACTGAAACATGATGACTTCAGCATGTGGGCGAAGCTGTTAGATAAAAACTGAAAACTAAATCTTCAAAACTCCAGAGCAAGACATCAGTGTGAAATGCAATTATGTTATGACATAATTAATAGTCATAAGCAAATGTTCACCTCTTTTTCAGTGGCTATTATTATACCTGGTCAAGACAAAAGCATCTGGTAAATGCTTGTAATAGCTGAGTCTTTATTAGTCAGAGTTCATGTATCAAAATGAATAAATATTAGACCTTTTATACATGCTTCATTTTCATTTCCAAGCCTGAATTCTGAAAAGTATGTAGTTTTCATTATCACAGCTAGAGAGATATTATGTACCTAACAATATAACATGGGACACTAAAGTATCTGAGACCATTTAAAGGATATAAAATCACTAAAACACAGTGTTAAAAACACTTTTCATACCATCATTGCCATTCACTGACAACATACAACAGACTGTAACTGCATTCATTAGGTAAAATGCATAATTATTCATATCATTTTAAAACACTTTTCTCAAGTTTGAATAGCAGTAGGCTATTCTCATTCACTTGTATCTTTCATCAAGGCTAAAGTGTCTATCAGCAGTAGTGTCTCCTTTTCTAAGTTAAGATAGATAGATAGATAGATAGATAGATAGATACTTTATTAATCTCCAAGAGAAATTCACAATTCCAGCAGCTTGAAAGGAGGAAACAAAAGGGCATGCAAGTTACATTAAAGTGCGAAAAGAAAC
>JAVQJL010018087.1:0-11436 GCA_036024295.1 Nannoperca obscura | reverse complement strand
CAACGTATGGTGGTGAATAAGTGTGACTTTTCATGGAAAACACAAAATTGTTTGGGTGACCCCAAACTTTTGAACGGTAGTGTATGTGTATATATATATATATGTATATATATGTATATGTATATATATATATATGTATATATATGTGTATATGTGTGTGTGTATGTTGTTGATTCATCAACTTTTCTTTGTCTCAAGGGAGGTCTACATGACATGGTGAAGTGAATGGACATCTCACCTTCTTCAGTCTGTTGGCTCTGTCCTGGACCTGCTGCGTGGTGTGGCGCTGCATCTCTGTCAGTTTGGCCACAGCATCGCCCAGCTGCTTACACAGCAGTGGGTTCTGCTCCCCAAACTCCTGCACTGCCACTCCTAACTCTGCCAGAGAGTGACCACAGCATTCACACTCTTCACAAAGAACCTGTAAGAGGAAGGTAGGAAGGTGAGGCAAAAAAAGGAGGCGATAGGATGATAATTCAAGTGGAGAAATATCAATGTACAAGTTTAGTTGTGGGTTAAAACTGAAAAGTGATCAGTAAACCTTACATCCCAAGTGGCTTTCACTGTCTGTTTGAACTAAAGAATAGATTGATAGGTTATGCTCATTCAATTTCTTGCCAAGAGTTAGAAAAGAAGATTGATACCACTCTCCTCCGTACAATAAATATGAAGCTACAGACAGCAGAAGGTTAGCTTAGCTAAGGACTGGAAACAGTGGCAAACAGCTAGCCTAGCTCTGTCAAAATGTCACAAAGTCCACCTACTAGCACCTCTAAATTTCACCAATTGACACATTATATCTCGTTTGTTTAATTTGTACAAAAACCAAAGTGTAAAGACCACAAGTTGTGGTTTTATGGTAGAGCAGTGATAACATGTAATAGGTGAGTTGTAGTAGTGCTGGAAAGCAGAATATATATATAAAAATTAAAAAAAAACAATTCCTTTAACTACATACACGACAGGCTTTCTGGGTTATAGATGGGCAGAGGAGTGACGGAAGAAAAAAAGTTGGGGCTACAAGATGGAGAACAGCAGGGAAGCGGTTCAGACTGTCCTTCTGGAATAGTCCTCTCAGAAGTGGGTCACTGTTGAAGGCAGAATTCAGTTCATGCCATTCCAACTCTCACACACTCATTAACCTCAACATCTGCAAAATGAATAGCCAATTTAACAGGGGTTAATAGCTTGTTAATTAGTCAATCTGTCTGGTTGATTACTTTGGTTTCTTCTTTGGCCTCCTCCAGGTCGGTACCCTTGTCTTCCAATTTCAGCGCGATGGTTTTCAGCTTCGACTCAATGTCCTGGAGTCTGGAGCTGAAATCGTCTTTTACGTCTCTGGTTTGCTGCGCCTCCCTTTCCCTCGCCTGGACCTAAAGCACATGGCAGAATACGAGTGGGTGCCTGTTTTACACTGGTACATACTATATACAGTATATTTACATAAGAAAATAGTTTGATGATTTGAAAGTGTGGTCACTGCCTCAATTATTGGTCGGTAAAATGTTAAATACATGCAATACAGTCCTTTACACAAAAACACAAAGCATTGAGCATTTAGGCATGCTATTTGATTATAATCCAAGAGGGGTCACCTGGTCTTCAGCGGAGCCCAGAGCCAGAGCCACCTCAGCCAGCTGCATGCTGAGCTCGGAGGGCAGACCAGCCTGGAGGTCCTGGTACTTGGACTGCTGCAGCTCTGTCATACGCTCCACACTCTGACGCCTGCTGATGACCTCACCATGTGCAGTCTACAACACAAACAACGTCACATGATTCTGACTTTTATGACAGGATACTGCATTTATGTCAAAACAAGCCAGAGAAGCTCTGTACCTTATTGACAAGGGCATGTCACTGTGTCCTTATGTGTATGTGTGTGTACATGTAGTGGCCTACCTCTAGCTCCTGGAGCAGTGAATCCAGGTCTGCAGTGGGACTCAGCAGTAAGCCACGAGTGTCTTGGATCCAGCCTTTGACCAAGCCCAGCTCCTTCTCAACCTCCTCTCTCTCCCTCAACTCCTGGTGTACCTGAGCTCTGCTGGCTCGTACCCGCAACACCAGGCTAGACATGGCACAGCGTAAATATATAAATATATATAAATAAATATCTATATCTATATAGCCACAGCACTGGGTCACTCACCTATCATATTGCTCCTGCATGCTTCTAATCTCTTGTAGGCAAGGTGTCTCCTCATGTCCATTCTCTGTCTTTTTCTCCATCGCCTCCGCCTCTTCTCCTCTGAGGCTGCGAGTGTGTTGCCCTAGAAGGGCCAGGATGGACTGTTCCCTCTCCACCTCCAGGCTGAACGAGTCATGGTACTCCAGGAGGCTCTGAAGTGCTGCCCTGGTGGCGGCCTTCTCAACTGTGCTGTCTGGGACACGACTGTGGAGGTCTTGGGACACAGAGCGCACCTTCTCCATCTGAGGGAAGATTATGTTGAAAGATTCAGGTTCAGTTGATGCAGCAGATTTAGGGTTAATTATAAATTAATAGTGCTAGAGAGAGTGGAGGATTACTCCAGTAGGCTAGTACATGGCACAGCGTAAATATATAAATATATATAAATAAATATCTATATCTATGTAGCCACAGCACTGGGTCACTCACCTATCATATTGAGCAAAAAAAGTATGTGTGAAATTACATTTCACTAATAATATTTTACAGTTTTATCTACATTACTGTAGGTATTCCTGTATGTATGTAGTCAAAGGCAGAAACAAGAGTCTAGAGATTCAAGCAGAGAATTACATCATGTCCAGTTGAACAAAGGGACCATAGAAAACCAGTGGACAATGAACAGGAAATGTGCCACATATGAGGAAGTGACCACCATTCCTTACAGTTTGACCTAATTTCCATTTTAGAAGCAGTGCTTTGTGGGAATTCTTGGGAGCTGACAGCATTCACACTTAAAATAGGTCGAAAGGCGGGAAAACACTTCATGACACAGTGTTTTGGCAGGAGGAAACAACTGGCCTGAGGCCTGGAGTTACATCACAGCACACCAACCAGCATTCAGTTGTTGCTGCGTTTGACCTAATCTGCAGAACAATTATCTAGACTTGTGATTGTCGGCTGTGTCATGTGATTACAAACTCACCACATGCACAGTATGCACATACAGAACACACAATGTGCAGCATCTTCTTTTACCTTCTCAGTGAAGTTCCTCCACTCCCTTGCAGTGTCCTCCAGTGCCCTCTCCTGGGCTCTGGCCACACTGCGGAGCCTGGTCCACCGTTGCCATAGCGACGACACAGAGTGGCTGGTGACGGCTTTGCTGGACTCAGAGATGATCTGCTCTAACTCTGCTGCGTTCTCTTTCAACGCATTTAGAGGCAACTCCAGCAGGTCGATGTGAGCCACCAGAGACTACAGCCAACAAATGACAGCAGATACACACAAGTCATTTCATAAATGAAACATTCATATTATGGAAAACTTAAACTCCTACCTAAAAGAA
Organism: Nannoperca obscura; assembly: GCA_036024295.1. Taxonomy (NCBI): domain Eukaryota; kingdom Metazoa; phylum Chordata; class Actinopteri; order Centrarchiformes; family Percichthyidae; genus Nannoperca; species Nannoperca obscura. The sequence goes on along the minus strand of JAVQJL010018087.1, from coordinate 7,963 downwards.
ACAGCTCTGCAGACACACAGACAAGTGAACAAGGAATAATGCATAAACACAACACTGCTTAAATATTGATGAGCATCTGCTGTCACAACAAGAACAAATGTTGGAATGTAGTATGACAGCCACGTGGACACACCATGCAAGTTAAAGATAATGCTATTTCTACAGTATCTCTGTTTTATGAGTGTAAGATAGTGTCCCACCTTGTATCTTTGACACTTTTCCTCCGCTTGCTGGATACTAACGGCTTTAGCTGTAGTGAACATGGCCATCTTGCTCTCTGCGTCATTCATCTGTTCAACTAGTGTCTCTTTCTCATGTTGGAAGGAAGCCCATAGAGCTGCACAACTGAGAAAATTGTACAGATTTATACAAATTACAGACCACTATTGAGGAAGATGTAACATTTGAATATGCATCACATGGAATGCACATGCCAGCTGTGAATACACTTGTTATTTGGCTTAACATTAAAACACACCTCTGAAGCACTTCTCTGTAAGCATCCATTTGCTGTTTGACTTCTGTGTTTCTCCGCTGCATTGCCTCAACTTTATCCCTATGTTCGCTCATCACTCCTGCTTCCATTAAGTCCTCGAGCACAGGATCCAAAGTCCTCAGCTCATCAAAACCAGCTGTGAAGTTCTTTTCCTGTGCTGAGATTTCTTCCAGCTCCCGCACACAATCTGTCTGGTTCTCAAGCTCCACCCCTGAGCTGGCCCTCTGGAGCACAGCCACAGCAGAGTCCAGCCATGTCTGCATGGACTGCAGAGATAAGTGGTGCCTCTGGACCAGGGAAAGAGCTTGATCCACAGCCAGCTAGATTACACAGAGAGTGATTTCATTAACTTCAGTTTTCACTTCTTTTTACATGAATATCTTCACACAAATGAAGCAAAAAGCAAGGTCCTGTCAGCAAAAAATCTCAAGGTACACTATGCCCGCATATGTGTAGAAAGTTCCTGTTCCAGAGCTTTACTACAACTTTTTAACTGTTTTAACTGTAATAGTGCAGTAAAAGTGATGTCTCATGTTGGAAATCTAATATTGCAATTCAAGTCTTTAAACAGCTTCTTCTCAAAATGTCTGTAAAAAAAAAAACTTTGCTGATTAGAAATGGCCCTGCTACTGTATGTCATTATAACTTTTACTTTAAAAAAAAAAACATAATGGGATCTTTGGGATATTTAAATACATTAAATCCCCAAAACAGTTGAATGAATAATAACATAGGTTCTTGCTCAAACTTCATGGGATGTCTTGAACTGTCTTTTAAACATTTCAGCTTCCCTAAGCCTATTAATATTGATAGTATGGGCGAACAGGACACTTAATTATATTCAGTAGATTCGAGCTATGAATGAAGTATCAGATTCCTGACAGTAATTTCTATTCAATTTTAAACAGATTTGCATTGGTTAGAATAATTAATTAATTAATGATTGTAATATATGAATAACATATACACACACCTGTTTTTTGCTAATTCCTTGTTGAACTTCAGCTCCCAGCTTTGCCATTTCCTGAAGTTTTTCTTCTACGTTGTCAGGAATCTTTTCTTTTTTACTGCAATACCTTTGCTTTTCTCTACTACCCAAAACATCTCCTATCCTAAATCTACTTTTCACTTCCTTTTCCACAATCTTCAGTTTGCGCATTTCCTCATATACGCTCTCACTTTTGACCGCTGAAAGGGTCAATGGCTTTTCTAATTTGTCCTTGATAGTCCTCAGCCATTCCAACATTTTCCCAGTCTCTTTTGTGAAATCTTCATTTTTTGTGACATTCGTTTCACTTTCTTCAACAAAACATTTGACTTCAAACTGTAAAGACTGCAATGATTCAAGCTGCAGTGTAGTTTCCTGAAAGGCAGCGGGATCAAACTTCAGACCAAGGCCTTTAGTTTGTTGGTTACATTCTTCAGCCTGAGAGCTCACACCATCCAGACTTTCAAGCAGCAAATAAAGACTTGTGATTTTATCCATGGCACCAAGTTCTGCGTCTGACTTAAGTCTGAGCAGGTTCTCTTTCACAGACTTTAACTCTTGGTCCAACTTGGTGGATACTCTGTTGTGTTCAACTAGTGATTTAAAGCAATCATCTAAGTGTTCAATTTTCTGATCATTTCTTCTTTTCAGGCTGTTGTGGAGGCTGACCAGCTGCTGTGTCTCTTCAGCTCTGTATTGCTGACCCCTACTGAGAAACCCCTCATTTTTGCCATGAAGTTCTCTCACAGCGGGGCTAATATGGACTAAACTGCCATTAATATTTCTGTGTTCATTAATCAGATGAACAAGTTCCTCATCTTTAATGCTGATAGTCTGCTTCTCCAGATTGTCAAACTGCTCCTGAAGCTCCTCCAGTGCATTACGAGTAATATCGAAGAAAGTGCTGAACTCTTTTCGCTCTAAGATTATCTGTTGGACTCTGTCTTTTTTCTCTTTGGCCTGAACTAGGATTGCGTTGTACTGCTGAGGCAGGGCATTGAGCCTTTCATCTAGGTAGCAATGATCAATCTCGTTCAGAGTAGGGAGGATCTCCTGGCCTATTCTTTGAACGATAAGAAGGAGGTTCTCGTACTCTGAAGCTTGTTCTAGGACGTTCTGAAAGTCAGACAGTTGTGGTTGCAACTCTGAGCTATCGTCAATGTTGCTTAAATTGATTTCAGGGAAGGTGATGGCATCTGCTCGCCTCAACCAGTGGCAAGTCTTATCCAGGTCAACTTGGAAGTACTTCCTGGAGGTCAAGGCTTTCTCTAAGTCTGTGAGACGCTGGGTGGTTCCCTGTAGGGCGGTTTCAAATGCTGCCTGTAGCTTCTCAAGTCTTGCCAGGGTTTCTGCTCTCTCATTTTCAGTGGCATCTCTTTCTAGCTCCCGGCCTTGTACCCAGAGAGATGCCAGCTCTCTCTGGTAAGCTCGTAAACCAGACTGGACGCCCTGACAAGCAGCAACCTGTTTGGCTAGGTCCTCAGGGAGAAGCGCTATGTTGTCATCTATTAAAGCCTTCATCTCCTGTTGCTGTACCCAAGACAGTGCTCTCCCCAGGCCTTGAAGGAACTGTGTCCTCTCCGTAAAGGCCTAGAGAGAAGGAATTAAACATTATACATTATTTACAAAGTTCTGACAGCTTGAAAAAGATTTTTTTCTGGTAACACAAAGTCATGAGGATTTTTTAGAGTTAGTTTTTTGGACTTCCTGGTTCCTAGTTTACACCAGACATTTTCAACAGATCAGAAGAAAGTTAGGTCCTTCAAGACATAATTAAAATGGTACTTGCATCCAATACAAAAAGAGAGCGGTTTACCTTACTGAGGTACTTCCTCCTTTGGGCCACCCGAGCGCCCAGAGTCTCCACCTCAGTCTGGGCTTGTTCAACGAGCTCCTGTAGGCATCTCTTCTCACTCAGCCCCAGTCTGGGAGCCACAGCCTGGGCCTCGCTCACTACCTGACCCAGCAGCTGCTGACGGGCCTCCAGTTCTACACACACACTCAGGTGGTCGAACAGGAAACTTTGGGCCAGATCCGGGGGTGGGCTGGATTTCAGCGCAGAAGTAAGAGCAGGCCGCTGCTCTTCCACCCACTCCCGGGAATCCCTCAGTTGGCTTTCAACCCGGGCAAGATCCTCCAGTGTCTGTGCGGAGTCCTGGATCTTCTGTTGAATCAGGGTTTCAAGCTGGGTCCAGCGTTGCTCCAGATGACCCACCTAGTGAAAGGCAGACCACTGTATAAAAATGGACCCAGTACTTATACTCCACTTTATTATAAGTTTCCCACCATCTTAAGAAGCAGCTGAAGAACTACAAGGAATGGAGCTCTACCTGTTGCTTGATCAGCTCCTTGTCTAGCAGGCTAAGTCGAGGCAGGATAGCTTGTCTCTGGTCTCTGAGGTCTTCTAGAGTTGATCTCTGCTCCTCTAGGTCGCTGGAAAGCTTCCTCAGAGCCTCTAGATGCTCACTTGTACTCTCTGTGTCAGCCCTAGGTACACATAGGCATGGGTTGAGGGACATCTGGTCTATACAGTAGTATAGTATTAAGATATACAGTAATTATCTTTGCTGAGATAAATAGAAAGCAATGGCTGTAACACCAGTATATATATATATATATATATAGTGTTAGCAAATCAATACATGCACTTGCAAATTAATGTTTAGAAATCTACAAATTAAACTTTACAGCCTCCACAAAAAAAGCTTGATACCTGGCAAGGTAGTCCCATTCTCTGGATACTTGGTGGAAGAGTTCCTCCACTGCAACAACAATCTCCTGGTATTCCCCACTTCGCTGCATGTCCTCCCCCCGCTGGGCCTCAAGTTCTTCTGCCCGGTGGCCCAGGTCCATCCAGCTTCTCCTCAGTCTCCTTATCTCTTCCAGGGCAAGACAGCCCTGTCCATCTGTCAACCTACCAATGGCTTCATTCAAATGGGTTACCTCAGACTGTTTCTCCCTAATCTGCAGAAGGAACTCCTGCAGGAAAGATAGCAAATACTCAGAGTCACACTGAAGTTCAGTTTAGGTTACTTAGTCTAGATTATGCCAAAACGTAAACGTTTGCCTAGACAATGATATCTACAATTTTATTTTATAACAAAGTGTTGTTGTAGAACAACCTCATTCATCCTCAGCATACAAACCAAACACAGACCTGTGCCTTGTCCAGCTGGTTCTGTGCAATCTTGGGCTCCAGCTCTGCAGGTCTCCTGATGAGGTTCTGCAGTTGCTGCTCCGTCTCTCTCAGCTGGACCTCCAGATCTGCCTTCTGCTCCTCAATGTCCCTCCAGCTGTCTGCTACCTCCTCACAAAGCATCATACGTTCCTCAGTCTAGACAAAAAAAACACAGTGGAATCAATACACGATAAGGTATTTTGTTTGTTCACCTTTTTGTTACATTTTAAAAGCTGAACAGCGAACTACCACAGCTGCAAACACCGTGCCTGAAATGATCTATCTTGTGTTCAAAGGCATGTTAAAGCTAACTGACCTGCAGTTTGACCTGCTGGATATCTCCTGCGGTCTCCCTGACCCTCAGCTCAGACAGGTCACACGTCGAGCACACAAGCTGCAGGTAAGTGCTGGCCTGTTCCTGGAGAGCCCGCTCGTGCTTCACCTGCCAAACAAAATGTCTATTAATTGTGCTGTGATTTTATTGACTGATCATATTATCCCTTCAGGACAATCTGCAAAACTACATGTACTTTGCCCACAATTTGGACCCCATCACAAAACATAACAATCAAGCAAACTGTCCATGACAGTGCTATATGGTAGCCTTATATATGACTTTAATTAACTCAGAGATCAGTTTATAATTTCAGTAGGTAACAATATGTTTAAAAGAAATTAAGGCAAGCATATGCCAAACTCTTATTGACCTGCTGTAGCGCCTCCTCCAGGCTGAGTGGAGGATGTTCAGGAGGCTGTGGTTCCTCTGAGGCAGAGGTCAACCAGGTTTGGCACTGCTGCAGTGTGTCTTGGAGACTTACATGTCTCTGTAACTCATGGTCCAGACTCTGATACACCTGTAAGACACGGAAAGACACATTTCAGTGCTTTACGTCTGGATTGAACACTTCCACTTCCACACAGTAAACCCTTAAGGAAATCAAGCCAAAAATTATATTGGAAAAACTTTCAGTATTAAATGTATGATCCTGAAACTCCTACATATTGATTCAAGAAAGAAACTGAAGTGAGAACAAAATGTTTTTTAGTTAAAACACTCACATGCAATAACACAAACATAAAATGAAAGAAACTGTAAACGCTGTTGCGTAGAGACTGCAAGACTACATTGCTTTGAAGACAGTATAGCATGGCCAAACACAAAGACACATTAAATAATAAACCTGAACAAGTAGGCAGTTCGGCAGTGTTGTATTTGACAGGTGTTGAATGTGGAGGCGTCCATGCCCTCCAGGGGAGAGCAAAACAGCAAGGTCTGATTGACAGTGTTAATATGAGAGCCCAAAAGAGGTAAGGAAGGGGGGCATGTATTGGCAAAGTGCCCAGTGTATTTGGCTAAGGCTAGAAGGTTGGCATGGTGGCAAGTGGCAGGCAGGATATTAGAGCTGTGTTGTGCTGGGACACAGTTGGCAGCCATCGTAACGCTGGAGGCGCAGTTGTAGAGAAGCCAGCAGCGTAGTGGTAAAGTGTGGCTGGATCACACATTGCCAGATTGGATGTGCGTGTGTTGGTGGAGGTGGTGTCTTGGGAGGTGAGCTATGATGACAGAGTAGAGGTTGCCAAAATGACAGAGTGGGGCTGGATTAGAGGGCTCGCCAGATCTACTGAATAGTGGCGTGTGACCATTTTTGGCTCAGGCATGAAAAAGTGCAGTTGACAGGGGATATGCAGAGATTAATATGGGGAGATTGAGTTAGTGATTTTGGTTGGTGGAGTATGGCGGCTGTTGAGCTCCACTTTGGCAGCCTTAATTGGTCGTGCCCTCTACACTGGCAGTGAAGGGCTGTCTTGAGAGATGGGTTTAAGTGTCAGAATGGGTTAGGATTAAGCGGATGCCTAGGCTATTGGAATATTAACAGCGCTGATATGTAGAATGTGTGTGTGTCTGTGCATGCATGTGTGGTCACATCCGTGGATGCATGTGCATATGTCTTACATTTGAAATGTGTAAGAACCATTTCACTACTTCAGATACAAAATAGTAAAGTAGTAAAAGTCTCAGCTTCCCATCCATCCCTCCTCGTCTGCGTCCCCTCCCTCCCTCTTTCCATCTCCTCCTCCTCACTCACTCTCTGCGCTGTGCTACAGATGGCAGAGTAGCTGTCTCTGGTGCCTTGCTGGTGAGCCTGGACATGCTGTCTCAGCCTGCTCTGCACACGGTCACTGCAGCCTTGTACCAGGTGGGCTCCTCGCTCCTTCAGGCCTGCCAAGCGATCCTCAAAGCCCGCGATTTCCTCCATGATGGCCTGATGGAGGACAAAGTGACAAGTAGGATCATGCGGAAAAAGAGTCTCCAGTGGAGACGCATTACAGAATGAGTCTGTCCACTCGTCACTGACACAGAAGGTCAGAGCAGACTGATCCCACACAGTGAGGTCTCGAGGTATTAGGCAGGCATGAATGGATGAACTCTTAAGATTGAAAGAAGAAGAGGAGAGAATTTGCAGTGGACAGTACGTTTGTAAATTAGGGCTCAGCCCCTTTAGTTTTCTAAATGCTTTTATAGATTTGGAATGAAAATACTGAGAGAAAATATTTTAAGCTGAAACTTTTAAACATTATCTTATTTATTTATTTATCCAAAAGAATTATATATTTTCCAAAACAGAAGAAATTAAATGGAACATCTCGGACAAGAACCACCTGAAATTGATAATATAAACGCGCACAGGCATGTAATATAAGTCGTAATATAATTCATAATCCAGCATTATAGATTGCTTAAGAGAAATCTTTTGCAATTTTGCTATACACACCTCTTAAACAAAGGTACCTTTAACTAGATGTAAGACATCCAATCATTATAAAAACATCAACAACTGGATAACACTTTAAATCTGACAGATCAGAAAATACCAAGTAGCTCAAGTCTGAATTTTCTGGAGGATCAATGTAGCACAAGTGAGCACCACTGCTCTCTAATCAAGGCTCACTGCTTGAGCTGTATCATATGCTACAAACTCAGGAAACAACAGCAAAAAAAAAAATCAAGTAATGTGATTGTCACCTTGTGCCTGGCCAGCTGTTGAGTGGCTGCCTCCAGGCTGCCACCCACAGTGGGATCAGGAGTCACCATCCTGCTGGACATCTGGAGCAGCCAGCGCTCCACATCCTGGAGCTCGTTGTGGTAAACTTCCTGTTCCTTCACCTGGCCTTCCAGATTCTCCACATGGGCCTGGACAACATCAATCACAAAATGTGAGTACACACACACACACACACACACACACACACACGTTTATCCAAGCATCACATTGTGAAGAGTCACATCTTCTAGGACTGC
>JAVQJL010018072.1:0-12841 GCA_036024295.1 Nannoperca obscura | reverse complement strand
TAAATGAACATTATTACCTGACCTGATTACTTATTACTACTTACTAATTTTCTTAATTACTTGTTTTACTACTCCAACATATTTTTGGAATATGACAATTTCAGACCAAGACAATTCAGTTTAATTAATATGAAACCCTATTTAACAAATATTATCCTTATTGCTGAAGGAAATACTGCATAAAGAAACCACTGAACAGAAAAAAGCAATTATGGGAGAAAGCACAGGAAGAGCAGTAAAGGAGGGACCCCTCTTCCAGGACAAACAGACATTATATATTGAGTAAATAAAGTGCATAATATTATACGTTTAGGTATCCTTTCCCAATCTTGGGGTCTGAACCCCATTTGGGGTCACTTGGTCCACAAATGGAAATGCAAGAAAGTCCCATAGAGATTAAATGTTTTTTCATAACTCTTAATTAAAATGTGTGCCATTAAAAAGTATCAAACAGCAGAGAAATGACTTTATTTTAAATAACCAAGGTCACAATAAAAATTTGGACTAAAGCAGTCCTCGGCAAAAAAATTAATTGTTAAGTCACAAAAATAGTCCTGGCTTGAGAAAAACGTTCTCGATATTAAAAAATGTGAGCAGCTCTTTAAAACAGAAAAAGTCTGTCAAGTAAAATCCTCAGACACAAGGAAATAAACAATTCAGAAAGGAACCTCCATCCCTGAAAAACAGTTTTCATTTCAAGTCAAAAACCACAATCCAGCATCAGCCTGACCCGGGTTAGTTAATGTCTTCACTCATGTAGCTTCACCTGCATGTAATTTTCAAATGCTTTCTGAACATCAGTTTACATCTGGGTGTTATTATCAAAATGTAAAGAGACCGTCAGCCCTCCTTCAGTCCCAGAGAGGAGCGACTTCTATAGATACAAGACAACAAACATTCCAAACAACATCTCCAAAGGTACAGTGCTGTGGTTAATTAGAGCCTATATATAGACTTGATGATGGCGGTGAAGGTGGGGGGGCAGTGTGGCGGAGATGCTGCAGTACCGACCAGAGCCTCTGGATGCCAGTGTGGTGTCAGTAACGTGTCTGGGGAGGAGAGGGGAGACAGAGAGAATGGGTGATGAAAGCGAAGGATAAGCCGGTTGAAGGCGAGGAGGAGTTGATGTTCAGAGGCAAAAAAAGCAACTGGAATCTTTTCTTTTCTTTATCTCTCTGTGGTCGGGGTCCGACTTCACCTCCCAGTTCCTCCCAATTCTGCAGCCTGTGTGTGTGTATGTGTATTGAATTGTGCTTTTCGTCCTTTCGTCCTGCCTGTTTTCCAGCATGCGATGGAGGTATACCATGGTGTGGCAGACTTGTAGGCTGCCTAATTAATGCTCCAGAGCCTAGGAGGTGTGTGTATGTGTGTGTGTGTGTGTGTGTGTGTGAGAGAGAGAGAGAGAGAGAGTGTGTGTTTTTGCACTTCCAGTCCTATGTATTCTGTGTGATTGTGCGTGCACAAGCATTTGAGCAGTGTATGTCTTTGTGTGTGTGTGTGTGTCCCCACACACACACACACACCCTCAACCCCCCCGGGCCGTGAAGCAGACTGCAGGGGCTGGTGCAGGAACAGAGCTGGGATCATGGACGAGGCACTGCAGGCATCTGCCCCCTGGAAGCAGCACCAGCCCCACACAGCTGGCACCGAGGCCTTCATGAGCCAGGAAATGGCACACCTCCCCAACTATACCCCCACACCCACACACACACACCCTCCCCCCCACAAACACACACACACCTTCTTCACACTGTTCATCAAACAAGCTAACATTATCGATTCAGTAAAAAAAAAAAAATGGTGGGAGGAAACGAATGCTTTTATTAGGCGGGTTTCATTTGCTGTTTGTCCGTCACACATGTCAGATAATTTTTTAAGTAATCAGGGAGACAGCTTACATGACAGAAGTGTGTATTATGTGAGGAATGGCTCTATGGCTTGAGACATTAATTCTTGCCCATTTATCATGGATCGTAGCTGGGAAACAAAACATGGGAAATGCTTAAGAATTGTGTTTCAACATATTTACATACAAATTCTTTGGGGAATTCCGAGATGGACAATTTGACAATTTCAACCTACCCCTCCCCCCTTTCCCCCGTACTGCCCGTACTGAAGGTCTTAGATTCCCTAAAGGATACAGCATGCATGACATAAATGCATGTGTATCTATCTACCTTATCCTGGATTTCATGTAAATGCAGTTTGATTTATTATTTGCATGTGTTGTGAGTGGGTGTTTGTGTTTGCACATGCATGCTTGCTGTGCGCGCCCCCACATGCAGAAGGCAGGCTCAGAATACATATCTGTGTGTTGTGCTGGGCGGTGTGTCCATCATTCTCTGCAGCCGGTAGACAACCAGCTGACAGAGCGACAGGCCCTCACCTTGGATTACTCCCATGCTGAGGAGGATGCTCTGGGCCTGGCCGCCAGGGCAAGAAGGGCGCTAACAGGCCCAGGCCTCAGCCATCCTCTGTGCACCCACACACAGGCAGGACTGCGGGGTACAATTAGGCGGACAGGACGCCATACCACCGCTCACCTGTCAGCTAGACTGCCGACGTGCGTGGGGTGCAAATTGACACGAGTGCCACAACCGGGCCGACAGGAGATCCGCGGCAGGGACAAATCTCCCTAACAAACCTCGGTGTCCTGTCAGTCAGCGCAGGGGCCACCTCACATTGACCCCCCGGACCAGGCGTGGGGTTTGCCTGTTCCTTGGCACTCCCCTGGCAGACGCCGGGCACCGCAGGCCCTGTCACTGAGCTGAGATGACATGGTCACATGCAGGCACAGCCAACACCACCATCAGCCTCTCAGTCATTACCTTCCATCAGCCGACCAGAAAATAGACTGGTAGAATCTGTAGGGGAAAATGACCTAAAGGCCTGACCTGAAAATGGCACAAAAAGCTGAGAGATGGTGCTACTCGCTCCCAAAATAATAGTCTGTGTCAGCGCACCTGGCCACTAGCCACTGGCCATATCAATGCCTCCCAAACGAGACGCAGGAGCACACACTAGACAGAGACCCTGTCTAAAATTGCCTCCACCCCCACTACTGTGGCTTAAAAGAACACAGAAGATCCAAAGTAGTTTTGCTCAGCTTCACAAACAAAGTTGATCATTAGAGACGGAAATAAAAGAAAAATTCTTTGCATGGTCGGTGGAAGAACAGAGAGAAAAACATGATTCCTGACAAAAGATTACGGTGGACAGGGAGCAGGAACTCAGCTAATCCAGTTGTCTGACTGCAATCTGCCATTTGGAATGTTGCAAGGGTAATGCACCGCTAAATTTACTGACGTTTGTGCTAATCCATTTAATTCTCTTTTAAGGGGGAAAGTGTTCACATGAGTGAGCGGCGTGTTTTAATGTTGATGATTTAAAGATGGACGGAGTTATGGAAGCGGACAGACCCATGCACGCAGCCGGCCGGCTGGCCCGGGCTAGGGGTTGGAGGACGCTGCGGTTTGGAGGGTAACAGTGGGGATGGGTGGGGAGGGGGGGTGTAGTTGGAGGTGTGTGTGTGTGTGTGTGTGTGCAGGGGGGGCACTTCAGTTTGCCAGGAGCGCCATTTTTTCTATCTCTTTTTCTATCATTCTTTCTGTTTCTGTCTCAAAATGGAGTTGGGAGCTGAGGAGGGAAGGTAGCACTCAATTAGGCCTTCCATATCCTTTAACACAAGTAATGGATCTCCATACTGGGGACTATAAGGGAGCCAAATGCTGGGGCTGTATGCAGGGCCGGTCCCCCTGGCAAGGCGGGCTCATCCCAGCCCATTGTTCTCTATCAGTGGACAAGGCTGATTCCTGTAATTAGCTGTCAGCGCAGAGCCCTCAGCAGCTTAGTGCTGTCCGCTCAAATCAAACTAATGAAATGCAATCCGCTCAAATGTCCTGGATGCATATCTGTAACAGGCCTGCGCACACGAGAGGGGAGGCAGGGGGAGCCTGCACCACGGCAGGGAAACATCCCCCTCTTGCCAAACTTAGGATTCAAATCCACGCTCATTAATCCGTTAATTCAGCACATTTTTGACAGCCAATTAATGCGGATGAAGAGTGGGTGATCTGGGTAGGACAGGAGGTGCCTGAGCACGGTAACAGGACCAGGCGTGAGGGGGTGAAGGGCTACTGGACCCCAGTATCACTCTATTTCATTCTCCATAGTGATCCTAGCAACCAACAAGACTCAGTGTTTTAATAATTCCATGCACAACGCTAACACACACATTTAGTCTCTTAATCTGTGTACAAGACAGCGGAAGATATTTTGTATTTTTTTCAGCACTCAGATGAAGCAGACTGCATCGATGCCAAGGTCTTTCATGCTAAATTTGACAATTTAACGTTAGACTTGTCTTACGGTAAAAACGTCCAGAAAACAGGGAGGTAATATCTATCTGCTCTGTGTACATTCTCACACCAGATAAACAGTTTTCCTACCTCTATGGCTGTATGTACATGCAAACGACTACATAAGATGTCAGCTTCTTCTGACAAGAATGAACAACAACGAAGTTGTTAATGCAAGTAATCAAAAGGACATTACAATTAAAGAAACCAACAGGACAGCATAAAAACTTATACTTCTCTAAAATCTAAAACCAATGCATTGTCAAGCCAACATATGCCAATACATGAAAGAGACTAATGGAATGGATCTATTGACAAGTCAATGTATGTTTATCTGCTATTTTAATAATTGTTGGATATCAGCAAGTCATATTTATTTTGTGTGTGTGTGGTTTCTGATAAAAGATCAAGAAGTGAGTTTCAAGTCTAGATCAATGAAAATGTAGTTTTCAGTAAGTTATGCATTATTATGCCAGATTTTCTCATTCTTTTGTCAGCCGAATTGCAGGCATGATGACCAATCTCAATAGAATATGTTATTAGCTTAAGTATATCTAAATAGCGTACACTCTTTTTTGTAATTTTTTTAATGTTATGCTGAAGTAAAAAAAATAACTATTTCAATTGAAAATACATTTTAGAGTTCAAATGGAAGCCTGTTATGGTCTACTACCCGCATTCTACTACTACTTGTTCACATGAGCAGAGCGAAGCTCTACGCGTGTACGTGTGTGCTTTAGGCCTACTCTAATTTACTCGTGCTGACTTTGTTACATGTTTGTTGTGCTGCTTACACTCAGCACTCAGTATGTTCAGTGTGTGTTTACAGGTCCCGCTCACATTGTTTAAATCCCATTTGTTGTGCATGTTAACGTGTTTACTGCTTCAAATTACGCTGTCACTCACCTCATTCATCTCTTGCCTCAACCTCTCTTGTGTCTGCTCTCCTCCTATTCTCCCTTCTTCTTCCCTTCCTCTCCTGTGCAGGCCTGTCTGTGTGTATGTGTGTGTGTCTGTGCGTGCAGTGTCATGTGGATGCGATGGAAGCCTGGGGGGCATTAAAAGTAGCCAGCGTTTTTGCCGTAGTGTTGGTGGGCTCACGCTCTCCATTGAGCCGTGATCAGATGGGTCTGGGCTGCTCAGGGACTCGGCCTCAGGCGCTCGACAACACCGCCAGCCCCGCCATGTGTGAACACTTGTTCTCTTCAATTAAAACAGTCATCTGAATATTCCAATCACATTGCTTAATGACAGCTCTCTGCCACACATGCGTGAAATCGAAGTAGAGGTCAATCAGCTCCAATGAGGAGCCTGGATGTGTGGAGGGGCTGACCAAAGCTCAGAGGCAGCAGTCAGAACTGCTGTCAGATATCTAATTAGTTTTAAAGCAGATATCAGATATCAAGTAGCAGTATAGCATTTATGTCTGTCAGGGTTACAGATGTACTACAGACACTGACGCTGCAGATTGGTTGAGTTGCATATGAATTACTACCAACATGATAATGTATGGAATTTTACATGTGTATCTATATGAACTTGTTGTATTTAGCCTTTACATCTCCGCTATTTCTGGCCCACAGACCATGACAGCAGCATGTTGTGAAGGTGTCAAACTGTTACGTGAACGTGACTGGAGCTTGTTTTGCATTTTGACAGAGCTAAAAATGTATCAGATGTATGACAGATTTCACATTTATTTTACTATTCTATTAAAAAAGAAATGGAAAATACCAATATATATGCCAATATACTGTATATCATGTTACCTGTTTTGGAGTCCCAATTTAGTTTTTTGACTCCATTATTGCATTATATGGAGAACAAACAACGTACACAATATAAAAGTGAAAAGAGACAATGGCATCTGCAGGGATGAAACTGTCCAAACAAAAAACTAAGGAAGGCACCTAATTTACAAGTTTGTTTGTTTTTTACTAAACTGACTGTAATAACAAAATTAACTAAACATAGATGGATGATTTGGATGGTACTTTAGCAAATACATTTCCCCAGTATTCATTAGATTTGTTAATTTTTTCCTTATATTTGTGTGTCCACCTGTCTGTCTAGATAGATAGATAGTGTGTGTGTGTGTGTGTGTGTGTGTGTGTGTGTATTTGTGAATATGATGTGACACTGATGGACGTGTGGGCAGCCACTACAGGTTCACTGTATCAGTGAGTGTATACACACTTGAGCAGCTGTTTCTCACAATGTAATGCCAATGAGTTTGTGTTGGGTACCAGACAACTCTCTTGTAGTTCTGTTCTTGTTTTCTAATGCTGTGATCTCTGTGTGTTTACTCACATGTCCACCAACACCACTATTACTACTCAAAGTTTGGTCAAAAATATTCATAGTTTACTTTAAAGCATAACTGACTTAATAGATAGTGCTGCATTTCAGTTTAAGCTTGATGTTCATTTGTAAAGTATTGATGTGAAAATGATTCATAACAAAGTAACTTACCTCTACACACTGCTCTGTAGTCACTGCATGTGTTAGTGTTCATTAATAAATGTATATAGCAATTTTTACCCCTTTTATTCAAGGTGTATCACTTTCATCCGTTATTGTAAATATTCATTCAAAAATACCAGTTTTTTAATTTATGGAGCAATTGAGGTTTACAGTAACCTGGTTTCCATCCAAAAGTTATTGTGTTTGTTCTGTTCATCCTGGTTTACAGAAGACAAAGTCCTCTTGCAACAATCACAGCTCAGAACACACTTTAAATACAGTAATAGTGAGGAAAGATATTTTATCGTTATTGGTCATTTTTATCCAAATCTATAAGCTATAATAATAAGTCTTATCTACAGTAGATTTGTAGGATGTAAGATTCAATCATTTAAAAATGCTCACAATGCGAGCGTCAATTTAATTTGAACAAATTCGTGTTCATGTGGTTGACGTCTTAAAATGCATTCAGGTATTTGTGGGAGACAATTTGTGTTTACTTTAAATAAGCCTGTGAGTCATGTTTATGTAAAAAAATCAGTTTTATTAGGTCAGACTATACATAATAATTTCAATAACTCTTCCAATGTAGAATAAATCTGAATTAAATGTCATACAGTGATAAAGTAAGAGATTGAGAGACTAGATCTTGTTCTGCCTTATTAAGAATACTGTTAAACATGTATCACTTGATTATCAAGTTGAAGACACAAAGTAAATCATATCAGATTAATATACCACAAAAGTCAATTTTAAGTTGTATAGATTGCTGTTATCAGTCTATATAAATGATGAACAATCTCTCCAAAAGGTACATTCAGTAGCTGTTGGAGCTTTCAGTCATATCATGGAATCTTCATCCTCTGCCCAGGTGTCATGGAATTTTAGAGCTAAAAAGAGAAGTCCTAGAAATGCTCAAAACTGGACATTTGAACATCTTTCATTTGGATTGTCGACTGATGAATCTGACTTCAATTGAATTTTCCCTTCATACAGCCATTTCTAGTTACATCAGGATCATTTCAAGTAACACACTTTTTTATTTAGTTTCTCCTACCTGTGCCTAATTCTTTTCTTACATTCCTTTAGTGAAGTGTAACCAAAGAGTCTAAAATGTAGGATGTCCTCAAACCTCTACCTGGAGGAGTATTTGTTGTCAGGTGTTTCTTAGTGTGTGTATGTAGCTGCACTGTGCACAGTAGTCTGAGCTCATCTGAGCATCTGGGGAATTGAAAAAGCAGTCAAGTTGTTCACTTGAACCTGGCCATATTGAGGCCTTGCCGAGCGGGCTCAGGTATGACAGCTTTAAAATACAGCTCATTACTCATTACTGCCGAGCCCGGGCCCTTTAATTTGTGGAGCTTGGCAGCTGGACCACCTGGCCACACATTAAACACTAAAGGCTGCTCTCCCTAATGGCCGCAGATTAGATCATTACCTTAACAAATCAGAGAGGAATCTGCCTGGGCCGAGCAGGCAGCCAGGAGGGATGCAGAGAATTTACATGCAGGCACACACATGGAATCAGATTTTGGGTCAATGTATTATATTGCTCGTACAGAGTGAGAAACCTGTTTAAAGGATTTTATGTATTACAACATTCCTATAAGTAACAGTAAGATAGTTAGACAATACGATTGTA
Source organism: Nannoperca obscura (assembly GCA_036024295.1). NCBI lineage: Eukaryota > Metazoa > Chordata > Actinopteri > Centrarchiformes > Percichthyidae > Nannoperca > Nannoperca obscura. Next base: position 4,378 of record JAVQJL010018072.1, on the reverse strand, counting down.
ATGGCTGAGATGGGAACAAGATGACATCACAAAAAAAACATTTAGACAGAGTAAGAGACACAAGTAGTCAGACGATCAGACAGTCAGGAAACCAAGAATAGGTTGTTTCCCACGACCTATATGGCCATATTTTATACATACATATTATATATATTTTAACAAACTCCCAGGTTAGTCAAGCTCTTCTGGATGAAAAAACTATAATTAAATTATAACATTCCATTGTAACCATGCATCACAGTTAACTGACCCACTTCTTGTTTCAACTGTGACCTGCTGAGCTTAGATTTGTACAAACAGTTTTCCTGCAATGAGCAACTGTAACTGAGTTTTCAGGTGCACCAATTTTCACTTTTATCTCCAAATAAAGTGGTTTAGAAAGTGGGGGTAAATTGTTGGCTTGTGTTGCCTGGCGCGTCCTATTCGATGTAGTGGGCATGTTGCCAGACTTCAGCAATGACTCTAGTAAGTACAATGCTATAATAACTAATAGAAAATCGGGGCAAAACTATAAAAATAAGACAGAAGTTAAAGTAAATAATCCTTTAAGATTTCAGAAAAACTCAATTTTACATAGGTTACTTACTGAACATCCATGACTTGGTGTGGGGAGGAGATTTTCTACAGTGTAAAGTCAGGCGTACATATACCCCAATGTCAATTTTATGCCTATGTTCATTGAGAATTAACATGAATTTAGTATTTCATCATGTATTTTCAATTGTTATCTATGCATATAGGAAAACTACTTTCTTGTTTATTCATGTCACTTCTCAGACGTCTATGAAGAAGAAGGAAGGCTAATATACACTATTCAAGAAACACAGTTAAAAAACCAACATGCCACGTACACACTCTGAGACTGAACTTTATAACAACTTGAGTACAAAGTATTTGTTACCATACAGTTTCTGGAAACTCATATGGTATCATCTGTACATTGTGTAATGAGTTGCTTTGTCAAAATCAATAAGAGTTTAAGTCTTTTTATAGTTTGTCCTAAGCCTAAAAACAGACATTAAAAGTATGTGATTACACCTGCAGTGTGTTTTTTGCACCCAGAAACATGTTTGGCATTTTTGTGTGAGATTCCCTTAACACTGGCCAATTGAGAACAAAAAATATGTCCGTAAAGACCTTCTGTGCAGCACCTTATTACAACCATATACTGTATCTGAAGATTGTTCATGTGACAGCTCCCCGAAAGTGAAGCCAAAACATCTCAATCGCCCCCTGGTGGCCTGTTGCAGTATAGGTCATAAACCCCGCCTATTCTATGTTAGCGGATGGGACAAGGGCCAAACTGAAAAATCTAAGTATGCGTCAACTCTGGGTCCAATTGATGTCACCAGTGCATGATGGCAGCGCCTGTATCCAGGATATTTTGGCCTCCTTTCTGTACAGTCGGAGGAAATGGAGCAATAAATACAAATATTTACGGTGAACTGCAGTATCCGTAGTAATTATGACCGAAACAAAGGCTGAGATCAGGTGAGGTAGTAGGGAGGTGGATGTATGACCCAAACACACAAACAGGACCTTTACTCAGGAAACCTATTCCGTTGTTTTGGGAACTTGTTTGGCCAATTACATAAACAGGCAGAGGTTGTATATAAAAGTCACATGGAGTTTTGCACACATTAGGCAAAAAGTTAGTAACTTTTCATCCCTCTACGTTGATGATTCTGATCAAAACAAATCTGATTCTAGTTCCTGTGAAGGTCGTCCCTTCAACATGCTCTTCCAGATTTATATAAAGGTTGTCATTCAATATGCCCTGGAGATTCCACTCCTGCACTACAAATGGAACTGATGCTCCACGTGCAAGCTAGTCTGAGTGTGTGTATGTGTGTGTGCATGTGTTAGTGTGAGGTTACACTCTTGTGTATGTCTGTTTGTGTGTGTGTGTGTGTGTGTGTGTGTGTGTCCATCTGAATCTGCTGTGGATGGAGCGATGCCTGTCCCCGGTCTACAGACTGTTCCTTCTGGGTCAAAACTAATTGGTGTGGCAACGTTGAGACTTTTCTCTTATAACGACCACAAGCACTCCGGCTACTCTCACATGACCGACCCAGCGCTGCTGCCCCACCCCCTTCTGCCCCATCCTCTGCAACCCCCCACCTCCATCCCTGAGCACACTTACACAGGCCAGTTCCGGGGCAAGGGATGGGAAAGGGGTGGGTGGGGGGTGGCCAGAGCTAGGCTAGACAGAAGACAAGAAGATGGAAGATATGTGGAAACACAGAGAAAGCAGGGATATCCTGTGAACCTAAATGGGGTGTCATCCAACTGATATACTGCAGGTTTCTAAAACCACATGAACACAGCTCGAGTGAAGCTCTTAATAAAAATATTTTCTGCTAGTCATTTATTTAGTATTTTAATAATATTAATAATATCAATAATAATAATAATAATAAAACATCAGAAGAATCTCATCCAGCTTCTGCAAGAGAAGCTCTTATGGCAACATACCAATGAAATTGTCTGGTAGGTTACCAGCGCATGCTGGTCAATGTTTCTGCATGATTTCAGACCATTTTCCTCAGAGAAAAAATATTTTCTGCACTCAAAATGATTTTCTACACTGCACACTAACTAGGTGCATTAGCCAAATAACTAAGGTAAAATTTAAAGGAATACAATACTTTAAATTGTGACCTTTACAGTCACACTAGATCACACTTCTGAAGATAACAGATTTTCACAGGCACAAATGTGACCAGTGGACTGCAGATTGGGTTATTCTCGTTACAAAAAACTACCATGCTATTCTGGGTATTTTCAGTTTTACCATGGTACTTTATATGGTAAAAGCAATGCATCATGGTACTGTACTGATCAACTGTGCCATGATATGTAATCTAAGAGTTGCCATGGTACAATTTTACATATTACTGTAAGAGCATGACACTTCAGTAGGGTATTGTATTGAAAAATGATAATCTACAGATTAATTGATAGTATATTTATGTATTTTTCATTCAGCATTCAAAACTGAAGTCAGACATGAAATGTCTTTGGTTTCATGGCAGATAGCTAACATTAGCTAATGCTAGGTAACTGCTGTAAAGCTAGTTTGGATATAATGAACTTAATATATTTTTGTTTGTCTTAGGTCATACAATCAATGTTGTTTGATTTCTATAAATATAAACCTTTTTCCATGCTGTGATTTGACAAAAGTGATCGGATAATAATAGTTCTGGTCCTCAGTTTATTATGAGGTAAATTATAACAGATCACGTTAAGCTGCAGCAAGCTTGATCTAAGATTCTCACACCAGAATCTTGTTTATGCTTTTGTGGTTTTCAAGGTGACTGGGAGGAAAGAGAGTGAAGAACTGCTGTTAAAGGATTACTGTCCTAAAACACTGCATCATAACCTTTTACAAGAAAATGTAAAGTTTTGATTAAATGTGTTGGCCAGCAGTGAGCAGACCTACACTACAGGAGTGTAACTATATGAATAATAATAGTAATGAATGAAAAGTCACAAAGTTAAAGTAATATTAAGGCTTTTAAAGAAACGTAACAAATATTGCTGCCTCTTTATCGTACACCAAAACAGGTTCTTCTCTCAAGTAATTTTACATGAGAATATGTATCCACCAATGAAATTGAATTCAAAGATAATTATGTAATCATTCAAGTAAATTGTTGGTTGGCTCAATTTCTTTTAAAGCAAATATGCTTTTGATCTTGGCCAAGTGTGAAGCGTGAGTAAAACGTCTGTTGGCATCCTCTAGCGTCGCCCCATTACCTAATATTGCAATAATGCCCTCTGTGAAATTCACTTCTCACACACACACACACACATTACTTAATACATACCCAGACTGCCCCCTAACTGTTCCATTATGAGCTAAGGGTCTATCAAATTACATGTACAGGCTGATATTTGTTCTGTTTGGTTCTAATCTAAAAAACTTCTGTCCCTTACTGCTAAAAGCTGGACATTGAGCTTTGTTATTAAAGGGAATATCAAAAGCATATATATGACACTAGTTTATTTATTTAGGCAATGTAAGAAAAAACTTTTTTGCTGGAAATGTTATGTCAAGTGTTGTGAATGCAGGCCTGTATTCCTAACAATAAACTTGACCTTGTAAAACAGTGTCCTCTTTTAACCTTCTCATCCTTATGTCTGCCTCCTCTGCAACCCCATCTTTGCCCTCTTTTCTTCCCTCTGTTCCGTATCTATCAAGAGACAACTGATCCAGACATCCCCTAGATCAGCTGCTACCCCCACCCCACCCCTCCACTAGTCCTCTCCCCTCCCAGCATCTCGCTGCTGTTTAACACGACAACAGCCTAGAAAGTAAACAGGGACATTATTCCACATCGCTACCCAGAACACAGTCCCTCTTTAGCCCACC